>JASDQU010239469.1:0-12895 GCA_032191745.1 Picea mariana
CTGTTGGAAGTCTGGAAAGTTCGCCTTGGGAGCTATATTTCTTGAAATGGTCAGGAAACTGTCCTAAATGATGCGCCCTGCTCTAGTCCTCAGTACTGGTATCTGTCGGACCCCTCTGCTGATGAGTCTAGACCTTGGATGGATAGCCCTGGGGAATGCGCCCCTCTTCTTCTGGAAAAATGCGTCCTAGTGATTCCATTGTCGGAATCGGACGAGATATGTCTCAAAATGATTGCCTTGGTCTACTGGGAAATGGGTCGGAAGGGTTTCCTTGAATCTGGTCTGATGCTCGCTCTGGAACCCCAATTGTGCCTGCTAAAAGTGCCGCACGTCCAAGTCTGGAAGATGCGTCCCAGTTGATTCCAACGTCAGAATCTGGCGAGGAACCAGGCAAAAGATGCGCCTTGCCTTCCTCTCAAATGGGTCGGAGGGAAATCTCGGAATTCTCCCTGGATGGGACAAGTCGATCCCCTAAACCTCCTTAGGAGTTGCGCCCTCATCCTGGATGAATGCACCCTTGTTGCTGAACCCTGCATAACTGTTGTTGAAGAATGATGGAAGACCTGTGTGATTTTCCCGGTGACTAGGGTGTGTCTTTCAACACCGAAATCAACCAACTGGTGTCTTCCTCCTGGAATCCACTGAACTATCTCTCCTAAGATGCGCCTCTCTCCTCATTGACAAGTCATAATTTGCATAATGATGAATTAGGTCGTTGGCCCTTCTCTCATAGCTTTTCTAAACCCTAATTCATTGTTGAAACCTTAATTCGTTGTTGACCTTTTCCCTCCAAGTGACTTTTATTTTATTTTATTATTCCTTGATTAAATCACTTAATTAATTAATCAATTAACCATTTTACCTCTAAAAAGTGATTTATCCATCTTTATGGCTTCTCCGGCCACTGAAAATCACTTCTCATCATCTTATCCTGTAGTGCTCTTCTTCCCGATTCCAATGAGCTATCACACTAAGAGGTTTCTCCAAGTAATATGCCCATTATGACCTTCTTAATGAATTTAATTAAGATATGACCCATAATAACTCAAAATTCCGAAAATCGTCGGAATGCAACGAACCAAAGCCAAGCTGTGCGGAATGGATCCTGATGATGAACGATGCAAGTCGGGCCCAAATAAACCCCTCAATATCTCCCGAAATCTCTGTCACCCCTATTTGGCTACTTGGGTAGGCATAACACTTTGAAACGTTGTTATGTTATAATGTCCCAAAATGGGAACATTACATATTCTCCGGAGGCGGTTTTATGCCTTCTCAGGCATAAAAACGCTTGAATGTAACCTTTTTCTCATCTTTTACAACAAACGCTTGAATGTTTTCTTTGGTCTTTATTCTCCACCCAATGGTAGATCTACAACCTTTACCTTCAGATTTGGATTTGGATACTTCTCCTTTCGACAATATTTATTCTCATTTGGCTTTGTCATGCTTCCATTCATTGAAATCCTTGGCCACTATTCTACAACATCCCTTCAATTCTTGCTTCATCTTTCCATAATTCAACTGCTTTTGATCTTTCATCTGTGCTTTTGGAAGCGCATACCTTAGAAGGGCACACCTTCCCTTTTATTCTCCTTTATAGGTGAAGATGGATATCTCAAGTTGCTCTCGAGCCTTTTCAAGCTTCTTCAAACATTCATCCATATTGATAACATTCTCAAATATTTTGGACTCCATTGGACTCCACACCTCATATTTATAGCATCTGGAGGATGTTATGTTGGTTTAAGCACCCAATCTTTACATTTTAGTCACATGTCACAATACTTAGCATTGATATTACAACACACATATTTATATATTTGTGTATTCTCATTATCTATTTATAGGTGAAATGGAGCATCTCAGGTTGTTTTTGAGACTTTTCAAGCTTCTTCAACATTGATCTATGTCAGTAACATCTCAAATATTTTGGATTCCATATTTCACCGCAGCAAAACTTTTTTTCCCCTTGATTCTGCTGTAATAGCTTTGCAGCCCATCATTTGAAAGCAAGATCACTTTAAAATATTAGTATGATATTAGTAACACTAGTAACAATGCCATATGCACTGTCGAGAACATAGATTAGGTTGCTAGAAGCTATAATTGAAGTGCCACAAAGATATCCATAGTTAGCTATTGGGACCCCTAGGGAATATAATGTGGTCGTCTACTATTTTAAGGTTTTGCACACACATTCAATAAGCAACAGAAGTGGAGAGAATATAAAGATTGTATTTTATTAATGTTGCTGCATCAGACATGTTTGGAACCAACTGTCAAGTTGCAAGTTCAAACTACTTCAATACCACTTTAGGTAATGGACCATAGGTTGATTTTCAATTTGTTTTCTCCGTTGTTGACTGATTCATCACTCAACAACACTTTAAAGTTTATGTGGTCTCCTGAGGTGATATTTTGACTCACATCACCACCCTGCTATGCTGTGCTACTCTCTTACATTGCTACAGTAAGCAATCTTCTGCTATGATGCAGAAGTGTTCCTACACAAAGTTGCTCTATTTGGATTTGTGTTATTGTGGAACAACAGTTGACATTGAAATGAAGCAGATTGTTTCTTCACTTAAATAAATGAGATCATCACAAGAAAATTTTATGACATTCATACAACTATTGTTCTTAGATATGCAGAAAAACTATACTTCACTAGCTGAAAATCTGCAAGTACAATACATATCCTACAGCAACAAAATGTTGCGTGTATAGTCCAGGGCTCACTCAAAAACTGATATTCCACTCAATGGTCACAGTACAAATTACAACCTGTGGCTCACTCGAAGATTTTATTCAATGCTTTACGGCTCTGCTGGCCCTCAATTACATTCTTGCAAGACTGCTAATACATGTTCAAGACTGCTAATACATGTTCTATAAGCTGACTGTCTCCATATGCAACTGATAAAAACATATTTTCTCTGCTATATCTCTCACTATGACACTTGCAAATTGAGTAATTCTGGCAACTAACTTTATACAGGCTTTTGCCTTTACGTTTATAGATTCATACTGATCAATGATCAAATTTGGCTTGGTCTTTTTGTGATTAATTGCTTGTGCTTCCAAAGTTGTGTTGAGGACAACTGCTCCTAACCACTTTGAGTTGATGCCCTCCAACCTATCATCAACTCTGATTGTGTCAACTTGCTATCTAACCTACATGACATCAACAATGGATTGCTGATGCATCAGTCCATCGTACTTGTCTGCACATGTCCCACCCAGAACTGCTCTGAGGCAGAATTTCGCTCCTCATTGCTTGTGCAAGGTTTCACTCTGCTGTAGGGGATTTTTCATTATTTGCATTAGCTACTTGTATAACAATGCAAGGATATTTGATGAATGACATGATTCCATATAAGAAATATAATTCTTGACCAAGGTCATGCAATGAACTTAAATTTTTATCAAGTATTTTCTTATTGTAAAACTTGATTGAAAATATAACCTTCCTACAGAGCAAAGAGGGAGATTTGAGCTTCTTATCTGGTGCCAAGATTCTTTGTTTCCTATGAATTATGAATTACCGCATATTCCTTATTTTTCCGGTCTTTTTATTGCAATACTGACATCTTATTTCATTGCTTTAACTCTCGTGGGAAAGGCAATGAGTATGTGATCTGGGTGCATACAGGATGGAAGTGGCTTTGGCATACACAGAAGAAGCTCCACCCCTTTCCGTTGTTGTTACAGCAGCAGTTGCGGGTATATCGATAAAGGCTGATCCCAAGCTTCCTTCGGGGTCGCTGCCAACATTCTGTTTTCCTTCTGGGTATGCTCCTATAGTTTATATTATGTTTTCTTCTGATTTGAGGATTATACTTTTGTATCTTTTGGCGCGTTTGCATATATGCATGATTGTTTTGCATTTCTCATACTGTATTATTAGCATCTATTCTGAAATATGATTCCTTGGTTACCATACTTGTTTTATTTTTTGGCTCGGGGCTGCAGTTTAACATAAGTATTCGTGGACAGTAGAAGACTTAACCGAAGTATTTTGGAAAATAAAAAGATTCTGAAGCAGGGATATGTTTCTTACTGGTTAAATATTCAGTGCTTTCAGAGCTTCTTGCATTTGAAGTAACTTTATGTCCATTTTACCTTTTATGAGCCAAGGGCTCTAAAGAGACTGGATTATGGAAGTGATATACAATCATTTTGTGATGCTCAGTATAGTGATGAGGGTTTTTACTTTTGCACATGGAATTACTCGAGTTCATAAGATTACTTGTGTACTTGTTACAGAGAAGAATTGCATGGAACTGGAATATTGTTAAGATACCTTGGTCGCATTGCAAGTGTTCCCGACTTTTACAACCGTGATGCGTTTGCTACAGCTCAGGTGCCTCTCTTTGCCACTTTCTCTATTAATGAAAAACTCTATCCTATGAGTTGTTTCATACTCCATTGCTTCGAGTACTGCTCAAAGTTTTGACAAGTTCCTCTTGTTTAGCATTTCCTCACTTAGTTGTACTGTCCTTGCACATTGAAAACTGTACTTCTGGTCCTTCTTGGTTGCAACCCAAGTCAATAAAATTATTACTCTATTTAGAAACATTTGATTGTTCATAATTCACTTTTCACTATTTCTTATTTATACACTGTCTTTTTATCTAGGGATTAGCTAATTACATTTCATAGTGGTTATTGAAGTGAATTTTGAGGATTTGAGATGTACAGAAATATAATTAACCAATCAAGTCTAATCTTGCATATGATCTGTAGGTTAAATGCTCTGTAATTTGCCTTTGCATGGTACAGCATTTAACCTACAGATCATATACAAGAATAGACTTGATTGGTTAATTATATTTCTGCAAGATTAGACTTGATTGGTTATATATATATATATATATATATAGGGGTAGGGAAGTTTGTGGTGGATTAATAAGCAGATATTCATTTGGCTAAGTGCTTTCTATATATTTGTTGCAGCAATGTTAAAAATGGATGTTAATATGTTATGAATGTCTGAGTGCTTCCTATGTATTTTTTTTAGCAATGATAGAAATTGATTTTATCAATGTATGATATTATTCCAGATTGATGAATGGGTGGAATACGCCACTGTCTTTTCGGCTGGAGCTGAATTTGAAAAATCTTGTACTTATGTGGATAATCATCTGTCACTGCGGACTTTCCTGGTTGGGTATAGTTTATCTGTAGCTGATATAGCAGTTTGGTCTGGTCTAGCAGGTATGCTATTTATTATTGGTCATTTATATATTTGTAGGAATTTAATTTTATGAGTACATTGTCAGTTGAAGCACATGTTGGTCATATAAATGGGGCATTACACATGCAGGACTAGTTTGTATCTCTTGCTCTCTTACAAGTTATGTGAATTTGTTGCCCATCTATTGCATATAGGCCTGTCTGTATTCATAGATTCTCTTTTGTTTTACTACAAGGCAAAGACAAATCCAGAACAATAGATGTATCATAAAACTTTTGATTTCTCTTGTTCTCAGGCACTGGGCAAAGATGGGAAAGTATCCGTAAATCAAAGAAGTTTCAGAATCTAGTCCGGTGGTTCAATTCAATATTGTCAGAATATTCAGTATTGAGTGAAGTAATTCAAAAATATGTAGGCAGACGAGGAATTGGCAAGCCGGGGTTGGTGAATAGGAAAGAGAACGATGGTACTGGGATCAAAGGTGAAAACAATGAAATAGAAAAAGCAGAGGGTTCCTTTGACATTGACCTTCCAGATGCTGAAATGGGAAATGTCTGTACACGGTTCCCTCCTGAGCCTAGTGGTTATCTCCATATCGGGCATGCAAAAGCTGCTCTTTTAAACCAATACTTTGCTCAGAGGTATAAAGGGCGCTTAATTATACGCTTCGATGACACAAATCCCGCTAAAGAAAGCAATGAATTTGTGGAGAATATTCTGAATGATCTGGATACACTTGGTATCAAAGGAGAAGGACCCACATATACTTCAGATTATTTTCCACAGTTAATGGAGATGGCTGAGAAAATGATATCCGAGGGAAAGTCCTATATAGATGACACACCCCGAGAGCAGATGCAGAAGGAGAGAATGGATGGAATTGAGTCAGTGAATAGGAATAATACTGTGGAGCAAAATATGGCTTTGTGGAAAGAAATGGTCGCTGGGACTGAGAGGGGCAAGCAATGCTGTCTTAGAGCGAAGATGGATATGCAGGCTGCAAATAAATCACTTAGGGATCCTGTTTATTATAGATGCAATCCTATATCTCATCATCGTGTTGGGTCCAAGTATAAAGTTTATCCAACGTATGACTTTGCATGCCCATATGTTGATAGCATCGAGGGTGTGACACATGCTCTCCGCTCAAGTGAATACCATGATCGCAATGAACAGTATTATCGGGTCTTACAGGATATGGGTTTGCGCAAGGTTCATGTATGGGATTTTAGTCGTTTGAATTTTGTTTACACACTTTTGAGCAAGCGAAAACTACAGTGGTTTGTAGATAACAGTAAAGTAGATGGTTGGGATGATCCTCGGTTCCCAACAGTGCAAGGAATAATACGAAGAGGCTTGACAGTGGAGGCCTTGAAGCAGTTTATTCTCTCTCAAGTAAGGCTATATATTGGAGTTCCTTTTGCTATAGGATTGTTCCATTTTGCCTCTCCTTGTTATCAGTGTCTGATGGACTTACTCTATTGTATTTCATGGATTTGGTCAAATATTTATAAATTTTGTTTTGTGCTATTGCTTCAGGGAGCATCGAAAAATCTTAATCTTATGGAGTGGGACAAGCTTTGGACAATGAATAAGAAAATTATTGATCCTATATGTCCAAGACACACTGCTGTTCTTCAAGAAGGTCGTGTGCTTCTGTGCTTAACAAATGGGCCTGAAGAACCTTTTGTTAGAATTGCACCCCGGCATAAAAAGTACGAAGAAGCTGGGAAAAAAGCAACTACTTACACAAAAGAAATCTGGCTGGATGGTGCTGATGCAGCTGCTGTCTCAGAAGGTGAAGAGGTAACACTGATGGATTGGGGCAATGCCATCATAAAACATGTTGAAAAGGACAAGAATGACACTATTATACGTCTTAGTGGAGTGCTGCATCTTGAGGGCTCGGTCAAAACAACAAAGTTAAAGCTTACCTGGCTTCCAGATATATCCGAGCTGGTGAATCTGTCTCTTGTTGAGCTTGATCATTTAATTACTAAAAAGAAGGTACTTTTTCACTATTTGTTTAACTTGATAGATTTGTTTTCCAGAGAAATAAATTCTCCTCACTCTTCTGCGTATTAAGTGGTCAGAGTGAGTGGCTTGCTCCATGGGGAGGGAGGGACTTCACCATTTTCTTGTGGACTTTTTGCTCTTCATTTTTGTACCAATTGCTGTTATTGTCGAGACACTGTTTTTATTTTATATAAAAGAGTGCCATCTTTTTTGTACTAAATGAATTTGATGAAAATTTTAGGCTTTCTGCTCTCTTATGTATGTAATCTTTTTTATTTTCTGGACATGTCAATGTTTTCGTCATGTTATTTCTTTGCAAACATGTGATTTTTGTTCTCATATAAAATAATTTATTTTTATGAACATCAACTGTTCTCAAGATTGTTTGGCTTTTATTTTGCAGCTTGAGGAAACTGACAATTTTCTTGAAGTTCTCAATCCATGTACAAGATGGGAAGGTCTAGCTATAGGTGATGCAAATATGCGCAACCTAAAAAGAGGCGAGATTTTACAGTTGGAAAGGAAAGGATATTTTAGATGTGACGTGCCCTATTTGAGGCCATCAAAGCCTATAGTTCTGATTGCGATACCTGATGGTAGGAAGCAGTCTGTCTTGAAAAGGCCTTCCTCTTGACCGACAATGTCTGATTCAGGCAAATGCAAGTTGAGTAATATTGAATTTTTATAATTTTTTTACAGTGGTAGAGAGCAGGCTGTCTTGAAAAGGCCATTATCTTGACCGACTCAGGCATAGTTGGTCTCAAACACATTAAGAGTCAATTTTGTCATACTTACTGTCATTTACTGCAAGAAAAAGCACTTGTTATTCTGGGCAACTGGATGTAAACGAATTTGGTTAAGGTTGCGTGACTATTTCTGTTTCTTTAAGGGCCCTATAGAATAGTTTTATTATTTCTACTCAAGTGAAGAAAGTAGCACAGCTTCTGTTTTGTAACTTAGATTGAATTCTGTATCTGCACACTTTGCTTGAGCCCTAGAGCAATTTGCAATCTTATTTGTTCCATTTTTCTTCCAATTTGTTTGATGTATGGTATTAGGCATCTATCCTACACTGGATTTGACAAAGTGTGGTATTACCATACAACTTCATTCATATTGTTAACTGAATATACATAGCATAGGTAGCATGGAGTTTCTTTTTGTTAAATTTTCACAACATTATGGAAGGGACAGGTCAGTGTTCATGCCATAGAGAAGAAATCGTTTGTACTGAGTAATTTATGTGTCTATAAAATGGAAGTCAGATTAATGAGATTTCTGTGGTTGGGATTTTCAGAAGTGTTTGGATTAGCTGCAGTTTTGTCAATAGATCTTCGACGTTTTGGATCCAAATCAGGATCCATCTTCAGGACAAGGGAAGCCTGGGTTTAAATGATGAGAAGAGCTGGTATTTAAATACTGATGGTGAAGGGAAACCTAGGGGTCGGCTAGGTTTTAAGTAATTTTTTTTGATGGAATTTTTTTTTTGATTAAGTTATTTAGGGTTTTTATTTATTTATGTTTGTTTTATTTTTAGGTTTAATGCTATTCTAATATTCATTAATTCACCCAACCATTTGTGTCTAGTTCATTCTTTGCATGGTGACTAGGCAATGCCATCAAATTTATTTTGTGTTAAGAGTGATTATTAAATTGTTTCTTGTACTTTCATGTTAAAGTGTAAGATTAGAGTCTACTGATGATTTGAGGCTCGGTGAAGACTGAAAATTTCCGGGACTCAATATTTTAGAATCCAACACGCCTTGTAATCATGGTTGTTGAACATATCTTCTCAGTTATCATAGCATCCACAAAATAAGATTTTTGTTCAACAGTAAAATGATTCGAGTATAAAACTGATAAATGCTTTTTTTATTCTTAGGATTTTAGTCTGAATATACCATACATTAACTGAACTCTAGCTAAAAGGCATAGCATGTAACAAAAAGCTGAATTTAGAAGTCTTTGCAAATACAATTTTCTCTTCTGCTAAGCTCGTTCTGACTTTTAATAGAATGAACTTTATACACAAACTTGGCTGGTTCAAACGAGCAGTTTGCAATTTATGTAAAGTACACTCATGATTTGCATATTGATAGAATCAAATCATGTTATTTTGGTGCGAAACTTCCAAATCATTAATTCGGAAGTAAGGTCATTAGTTTTTTTCTTTTCAAACAGAGCAAGAGGAATGTTTGGTATGAAAATGCATTTTGACTTGTTTAGAGCTGAGAAGGTCAATGGTGCCATTTCTTTGATATTTTTGTCAGAGTAATGAGATTTGGAACTTTGTATTCTAAAACATTGCGAAGACATTGACAGTGCCAAAGCTCTGAAACTTTGTATTCTAAAAAATTGAGAAGACATTGACAGTGCCAAAATCACACAAAAACATGTTCACTGGCATTATTACATTTTGAATATTGGATTTTGGGGCTATTCTTATAATTTGGCAATAGTAGTTTCAGAGTTTCTGGAAAAGTTATAAATTGCTTCTTTATTTCTTGGAATTTATAAACATTAATGATTTCAAAGCTGGCTTAATTGTATGATATCTCTAAGTTCAATGTTATACAGAATCTAAAGTTGTGTTTCTTAATGATACAAAAGCGTTATTTAATGAAAGGATTCAATGGCTTTTGCAAATATACTCCATGAGAAGGATTTGATACTCCGCTGCCCTGTGAATTCCTAGTATCGTCTATATGAGCCTTGGCCCTTCGTGGTGAAGAAGATGGTTTTGTTAGCTTGTAAATCTTCTGGCTAAAGGTTTGATGTTTGCATTTACTTTTCATAAAAAGATTTATAGACCAATATTATTGTTTGTGTGAAGATGACTTTCCTTCTCTCTGGCTAAAGGTTTGATGTTTGCATTTACTTTTCATAAAAAGATTTATAGACCAATATTATTGTGTGTGAAGATGACTTTCCTTCTCTCCAATTGTCTCTGATTAGAACTAGTGTGCAACCTTACATCTGGAAATTCTGGTGAATATGCGCGAGTGCTCCATGATGAAATGATTACCAGTCTTGCTGACCAAATTTGACCCATTCATCTGGGAAAAATATTGAACTTAAAGCCTATGTGTAGGTTGAATCCAGCCTTTCTAAACAGTGTAAACAAAGTGGTTCAAGTGTGCATATTTTATTGTTACACTTTATTTTTATCTTATATAGGGTTCAATGGAGCATCAGTGAAAGTGGACATAATCTAATCCGATTACATCTTAAACATGGTGCTTTTCCTAATCAACCTTTTGGCAGGTCTAATGAGAGCAAGCTTTCTCTTTCATGCTCTGAAGGCGACTATTGGTGCATTAATTGTCAATTATACCAATGCTGAGTGCATATTTCAAGACTAATGATTGCACTATTTGAATGGAAACGCTTATTCCTTTAACACAGCAATAATCCAGAAGATCTATGGAGAATTTTGTAAGCTGTGAAAGTTTTAATCATATAATATTTTGTATTAATCATATTGGTGGAAAGCTCAATTTCGGTGGTTTATAAAACTAAAACTAGAGAATTAGAAACTCTTGGAAGGAAACTAAAGAGAATCTTACATGCTAGAAGGCTTCATGAATGAGAGTAATGTCAAGAAAATATTTTCTGAACTTCAAATGTGGCATTGGAAGCAAATAAGAGATACGTTTTTCACATGTGTGATCAATTTGGTAATTCAGAAATTAAGGTTTAATCTTCATAGAATATGAAGTATAAAATTGGATTCTTCAAACAAACTTGTTGAGAAAATGATACTCTTATTTACACAAAATAACACAAACATGTTTACACTGAAATGTACAATGTTTGTCGTAATAAATTCTGAGATCTATAATATATCCTACTGAACCCTTGCTAGTTGGTTCTATTACAAGGATCCAGATAGTAAACATACTTTGGATTGTGAAGGTTGTCTCATTTCTTTATTGATCTTATATAATTAGAAGGGAAACATGTACTGAGATTTAATATTCATATTTTTTATTTTCTTGAAACTAAAAATAAAACGATGAATTATTTTCTAGGCTAACATAATGTTTCCTAATTGGGTAGTGTTAGTGATTTGTAGTTGACCTGATTAATTAACTTTCAATCTAAGAGTCATGATGTTGAATAATGCTTCTTTTGGGATGATTAAGCACTTGGAACCATTATTTATGTTGTAAAACTTTAAAATATCATGGAGGTTAGCTTTACTTTTTGTATCGAGTTGTATGGGAAGCACATATCTATCAACTAGGACATAAGTCACTATTTTATTCATTGTGAGTGTATGAGTTCTCCGACATAGAGACATAACATTTAATCACTGCTAGAGTTTGCTAGGTATGATACGTAGATAAACATGAAAATTATAAAGCATTTCATTATACAATTATGTCTATTTATACATAGCTTTTGTTCCCTAAGCCATGGATTGATGCTTCCTAGAGGAAGGTCAGCTGTATAGAACATGAAATCTAAGTTCTTTCCACTACACCTATCAAGAATCTAAGCCCTCAAGGCATTTAAATCTCTCTACTTTTTAATCATTGGTTGCTCCACTTTTATCCCAAATAATTACTCAACTAAACAATAATGTCGACCAATTGTTTTATATTTATGCTGATTGGTGTTAATTGATAGCCATCCTTCATCTTTGTTAGCATTGACTAGTCCTTTGTTATTTGGGTTTTTATCTTGCAACATGTTGGTGTTGAGGGGAATTTAGATTCTACAAATAATTGCGCAATCATGGAAAATTAAGGAAAATGATTTTTAAAATACCTCAATTTAGCAAATCACTTTATTAATGGAAAAATTGTTATAACTAGGATATTAGAAAATCTCTTTATTAATGGAAAATTGTTATAACTAAGATATAGTGCATTATATATCAAGCTAACTTCTGTTTCCTGATCTCTTTAAACTTAATCTCAAAGGTGTGCAAACTTGTACTTTTATGCAAATACAATGACATCTATGAAAATTTTAGTTAAAGAGATTTTTGTTTTTCCAAGATAGAAGCAATATTTTAAAAACCGAAACCGGTACTGGAACCGGTCGAGGTTCCAACCTGAATTGGAATCAGAACCGGTAATAAACCGGTCGAACCGGTTTCAATGAACCGGTTTTTAAAAAAAATACACAAAATATTTAAATTTTAACGAAAAAATATATTTTTAAGATTTTAAATCATGTTTCCAAAGCATTAGAGACAATTAGAGATAAAATATCCAAAGTATGCTCATGAATATATCAAAATGACACCAAGTGCAGTGCATATCTAGAGATCGGAAATATTTTAAATCATGTTTCCAAAGCATTAGAGACAATTAGAGACAAAATATCCAAAGTATGCTCATGAATATATCAAAATGGCACCAAGTGCAATACATATCTAGAGATTGGAACATAAATACATAATCAAGGAGGCTCTAGAGTCAAAATGGCTTCGATCCTCTATAGACCACAACAACAAAACACATACTAGCAAGAGTCAAAACTACAAGTCACTATCTCATTGATCAACATGATCAATGATAAATCATCACCACTGCTAGAAGTAGAAATGGCATGGGCATCCTCGCCCTCGACATCATCATCTGACTCGGACTCGGACTCGAACTCGGCCTCAGACTCATCACCATCAGGGACATTTGTGACTACACACTCTGAAGCTGCACTAGCTGT
>JASDQU010239472.1:0-16780 GCA_032191745.1 Picea mariana
AAGAAACCACTTTTCTTTTGCATGAGTTTCCAAGCAGAAACCTATCATAATAATACCACATACATTGATTTTTCCATTTGGTCTAGGTGAGATTACCTCATCTCACCTTATTATGGATCATGTTTACCATGATCATGAACAAATAGCCTCTTGTTAGACTATGGTTCATTTTCTCATCATAAAAGGACACTATAAACACAGGTGGCATTTCATCACTGATATATTAATCTGTAATCATAGGTTGGCATTATAGAGACAAGTGCATTGTAGATATAAACTATTACATAGATGTACATTTCATATCTAATATTTCTAGTACAGATTTGTTTTCAGATCTCAAATCACTATCAACAGATTTTAAAACGAAAATTATGTGACCAAAGAATATGAATGTATACACATTTCTATTCATCATTATTGTAGTTACAACTATGACTTTCAATGATGGATAAGCAATGAGCATTCTGTGTACATCATGTGAGAAGTGAAAGTAGCTGACCTTTTAGAAAATAATATTAATTTCTAATTGAGTTTCAATGGTGCTTGAAATGTTCAATGCAACTACATTCGATAGGACAGAACAATTCAAGGATCTTGATTTTTTTCATTTTCAAAGCAACTTTGGAATTTCTATTGACTTGGGGAAGAACGTACATCATGGGAAAAGTGAATGTAGCTGATTTTAGAAAACGATATTAATTTTTAGTTCAATTGTGTTCAATACAGTTACAATTTCCAGGAGAGAACAATTCACGATTATGGGTTTTTTCTTTCTCAAGCAATTTTGGAATTTTATTCATTTAAGAAAAGAAAGAAAACTAATAAGATCCTTATTTATATTTTTGTTACACTTTGTTTAATTAATTAAAAAAAATGTTCTAATTAATTAAAAAATAATAAATAAATAAAAACAAAATAATAATAAAATATTACACCTTAAAAAAATCGGATTTTTTTTGGGTGTTTTTTGTATTTGATAAATCCAATTTAACGTGGATCTACATTGACTCATTCATATAACATTTACCAATTTTAATTAGTAGTTACTAATTTAGAATTTATAAATATATAATATTTTTGAGGTTATTAGGTTAGGATTTATAAATATATAATATTTTTTGGGGCTATTAATTTAAAATTTATAAATATATAATATGTTTTTCATATAATGTATTTTTATAGGAAATTTATTAGACACTTCTCCTCATTTCAAAGATAATATTTTTTTTTTATTAAAGTTTAAAGTTTTGTCAACAATTTCCTTATTAAAACTCAATATGCTACTTGCATAATTGAACCTAAGTTAGGAGTGATACACTGATTTTTGGGGGATTTTTGAGGTTCATAACTTTTGACTCGGTTATTCGTTTGGGCTGAAATTTTACAGAGAGTTGTGTTTCGAAGAGTTCATTGTCGTGTTGATCAGATTTATTCGATCAGACATTGTTTCGACACTTTTTCGGGGTCAAATTCCTTCATATAAGACTTAATGAGAAAATTGAGTTGACAAATAGTGTTGCTCTAGTTAGCTCTTAGTTAGTGGTTAGTTTTAGAGTCATGCGAGAATTTTCTAAATAAAGTTGTTTTCGAAAATCTCAGATAGTAGTTATAAGGGGTTGAACTTCCATTGTAATAGTTAGGATGGAGAAGGAATAAAAGAGAGTTATTTTTCCATTCTCATGTGTTTGCATGGTTTATTTGATCTTGTGAGTGAATCTCAGGCTTTGGATACATCATCTAGTATCATAGTAGGAAGATGGTTGGGAGAGGAAGAAGAAGAGCAAGTCTTGCTCAGATGCGCAGAGATATGCAAAACCTCCAAAGGAAAGTAGCAGATCTTACAAATATATTCGCTAGCCATAGAATAATACAAAGAGAAGTGTTTGATGAGGAGACAAACCAGGGAGATGTAGATCAGCATATAGAACATGAAGAAGAACAATTATAGTGGATGTATTTTGACGAAAGAATGTTCATGGCTCTAAAGGGAGAAATGATAGGATCAAGATGAAAGTTTCAGAATATGTAGGGAGTCTTAAACCAGAGGAGTTAATAGATTGGTTGAATGCCATGGATTTTTTTTTTTGAATAGTAGCCTATGCTAGAGGAAAATAAAGTGAAATTTACATGCACCAAGTTGAAGGGTCCCGCCATGATCTGGTGGGATCATGTGCATAAACAAGAAAAGGAAAAGACAAAATTAAGACCTGGAGCAAGATGGAAAAAAAATTATGAGAAAATGTTTTGCCTCTGGACTATGCCCAGACCCTTTTTCGTAGATTTCAGAACTTGACACAGAACCTGTCCACCGTGGAGGAACTCACAAATGAGTTTTATCAATTGTCCATTCACGTGGATCACTGGGAAACTGATGAGCAACTTGTTGCAAGGTATGTGAATTATTTAAAATTTTCTATTGAAGATGAACTAATCATGCATAGGGTTTGCAGCGTGAAAGAGACATATCAATTAGCCTCAAAGTATGAGGAAAAGCTAAACCAACAATTTTCTCAAAGGAATAGAGGAGCAAGGAGGGGTACATCATCTTCCTCACGGGGTGGTTTTAACTATGGCAGAGGTGAATCATCCCAAGGAACTGAGAAAGAAGAATATACTAGACAAGGTAACTTGAATTAGCCACGAGGAAGAGTATTTCAGAGGGGTCGAGGTTACAGAGGTTGCAAAGAAGGACCTTATGTGTGTTTCAGGTGTGGTGTAGAGGGTCATCGAGCACTTGAATGCCCAAGTTATAACACGCAAGAGCCGAAGCAAGGACAACAACCTAGTTTGAACTTGGTCCAAGATGAGAATGAAGAAGGAGTTGAATATGAAGTCCCACCTGATATGGGGGAGAGTCTCATGATACAGAGGTCAATGGTGATTCCCGAAAAAGAGCAAAGGCATGGTAGTGGAAATGAAGATTCTTGGCTTCGAACAAATATTTTTCGAACCAGATCCACTTCCAAGGAAAAGGTATGCCAAGTTATTGTTGATAGTGGCAGTTGTGAGAATATGGTTTCCAAAGAGATGGTAGATAAGTTGAAATTACGTTGTGAATCACATCCCCATCCTTACCAAACTGCATGGTTCAAAAATGGGAATGAAGTCACCATTAATAAAAGACGTTTGATCAAGTTTTCCATTGGTAAGACTTATAAAGATGAAGTATGGTGTGATGTCATTCTGATGGATGCATGTCATCTTTTATTGGGGAGGCCTTGGCAATATGACAAAAAATTCATGCATGATGGAGGAAAGAATACCTACACCTTTTGGAACGATGGATCGAAAGTCTTCGTATTTCCCCTTAAGGATGAGAGAAAAACTGAGAATATGTTATCAAAAAGAAAGTTTGTTATGGAAACAAAGGCAATGGGATTCGTCTATGCATTAATGGTGCAAAAAGGAGTCGTGGAAGACATACCAATTCCTACTAAAGTGTCCAAGTTACTAGAAGAATATGTTGATGTTATCCCTAATAAACTAACTGGTGGTCTTCCACCAAAGAGGGATATTCAACATCACATTGATCTGATCATGGGATCGTCTTTACCTAATCAGGCAGCCTATAGGATGAGTCCTACACAACATGCAGAGATCAACTATCATGTGACGAAACTTATAAAGAAAGTTTTGGTAAGCGAAAGCATGAGTCCATGTGTTGTACCGACATTGTTGACTCCAAAAAAGGATAATACATGGAGGATGTGCACAGATAGCAGAGAAATCAATAAAATTACCATCAAATATAGGTTTCCTATACCATAGTTGGACGACATGATGGATGTGCTAGTCGGAGCTAAATATTTTAGTAAGATTGATTTGCGAAGTGGATACCACCAGATTCAGATTCGTGAAGGGGATGAATGGAAAATTTCCTTCAAGACCAGGGATGGACTATATGAATGGATGGTGTTGTCATTTAGGTTGTCCAATGCTCCTAGCACTTTCATGCGGCTAATGAACACTGTGCTTTGACCTTATATTGGTAAGTTGTCATTTATTTTTATGACATCCTAGTTTTCAGGAACAACAAGAAGATCACTTGCAGCATTTAAAAATTATATTGGATGCATTGAGAAAACATCAACTTTATGCAAACCTGAAGAAATGTAGTTTCCTGCAAGGAAGTTTGGTGTTTTTGGGTTTTTTCATCTCGATAGAGGGAGTCAAGGTGGATTCAGAGAAGGTTAGAGAAATTTTGGAGTGGCCTAGTCCCAAGAGCAACACAGAGGTAAGAAGGTTTCATGGGTTGTCCACCTTTTACAGAAAATTTATTCAAAATTTTAGCAGTATTGTAGCACCCATAATAGATTGCACCAAAGTCAAGACATTCATGTGGACCAATGAAGTTGAGGAAAGTTTTAAGTTTCTACAGAAGAAGGATGTAATTGAGGCACCCATATTAGTCTTACCAGGTTTTGATAAAGTGTTTGAGGTATATTGTGATGCTTCACATGTAGGCATTGGAGTTGTACTTAGCCAAGCAGGTAGACCAATTGCATTCTTTAGTGAAAAATTGAATGAGGTAAGAAAGAACTACTCCACATATGATGTAGAATTTTATGCAATTGTGCAAGAATTGCAACATTTGAGGTATTATCTTGTGCCGAAAGAGTTTGTGTTGTTTATCGATCACATTGCATTAAAATATGTAAACACCCAAAAGAAATTGAATAGTAGACATGCAAAATGGGTCTCTTTCTTACAAGGCTACACCTTTGTTTTGAAGCACAAATCAGGACATCATAATCAAGTTGCAGATGCTTTGATTCATTGCATTGTTCTTTTGAAAACCATGGAAAATCAAGTAATTGGGTGTGTTGCATTAAAGGATCTCTATGCATCTAATAATGATTTTCGGGAGAATGTGAATCTCATTGTTGGGGACATGGATCTTAATCAAGGTGAATATTTTATGCAAGATGGCTACCTCTTCAAGGGAAAACAATTATGCATTCCAATTGGTTCAATGAGGGAAAATGTTATCAAAGACCTTCACAATAGTGGTTTTACATCACATTTTGGAAAGGATAAGACGCTATCCTTAATCAAAGATAAGTATTATTGGTCGAAGATGAAAAAATACATAATCAGGTATGTGGCACGGTGTAGGATTTGTCAAATGTCTAAAGGACACTCACATAACACAGGGTTGTATATGCCATTAGCAGTACACACGGGCCCATGGACATATATGAGCATGGATTTTGTGTTGGGGCTCCCAAACACACAACGAGGTAATGATTCTATTTTTGTGGTTGTTGATAGGTTCTCTAAAATGGCTCATTTCATTGCTTGCAAGAAAACTAGTGATGCATCGAGGGTGGTAGAATTGTTTTTTTCAAAAGTTGTTAGATTGCATGGGGTTCCAAAAACTATTACATCTGATAGAGATACTCGGTTCTTAGGTCAGTTTTGGAGTATTTTATGGAAGAAAATGGGGACTAAATTATAGTTCATCCCCTTCTCACTTTTTTCTTGCGATGTTGGATTTCATCATCAACTAACTTACGTTCATTGGGAGAAGTCATTGTTTTGCATGTTGGTTTTCTATATTTTTAGCGAGTGTTGTTTGTTCATCGTAGTTGTCCTTAAGATTAGTACTGTGGCTGAAAAAGGTCTTCATCGATCACGTAGTATGCAAGGGTTTCCCCCAGAAAGCTACCAACCCTTACCTCCCAATTCACCTGAAGACACTTTCTGTGAAGACAATGGGAGTGTCGCTACTCCTTTGATTGAAAATCCTGAGGGAGAAATAGTAGTAGTTTAAGAAGGTTTTATCCTTCATGTTAAACCGGCAATGACCAACCCTATTGATCCACTTCTTCTCTAAATAAACTCTTCAATAAATATTGTAGCTGAAGATTATCCCAGATTATCATCAAGGCCATTTGGATAACTTGACATGGAACCAAAACAACCCAATCTAAATGAAGAATATAAAACCCTTGTTTTCTCTACTAAAATGGTAGATCCACATCAAACTCTTATTCTTCCTATATGGAGAACTCCATCGAGTCATGATCTTTATGTAAAATTTAATTTGAATTGACCACTCTTTATCCCTCCACATACATCTGCTACCACAGGTGTAGATGTAGGACCATCAAGTCAATACTTTGAACATCGTGTCGGACCATCACATATTGCTACCACTTCAGGACAAATAATGAGTGATACAGGTCTTGTACTTCCTAGTCATTTACAAAGTACTATGATGGTTACACCAATGTTGCCTCTTCAAGCAACAACTTCTTTCACCCCACAGAATCATGTTGGGACACCTTCCCATCATAGAATGCAAAACCTTGTTATACCACAAATCCCTACTAGGGGGGGGATCCTTCATTAGTGGACAAATCCCTACCGAAGGGAAACCCTCTTTCAGTGGACAAATCCCTCTCGGGGGGCAACCCTCATTTGGGGGATAAGTCCCAATCATTGCCCAAACTAAAGCAGGGGAGGAAGTTCCTAGTTATTTTGTCAGAAACCCACAACCATCTTGGGGACCACACTAGGGAGGATATTTTAATCCACCACATCAGGGAGGCTCTGCAAATCCTAACCCACAAGAAGGATCTATAAATCCTAAATGGGTTGATTTCACTAAATGATCTATCGTCACAGCCAATGATTTCATAAATGGGTTGAGGTTATGCCTACATTTCTTAACGATGGTCGAATCGCAGCACTTTTCGTGTTTAACCATAGCATCGCTCTATCCAGAGTCCCACAAGCTATCGTAATTGATTACGGATCCCATTTCCAAAATCAGATGATGAATGAATTGTGCACCAAGTTAGGTTTTCGACATGAAGACTCATCCCCTTACTATCCTCAAGCCAATGGACAAGTTGAAGCCATCAACAAAGTCCTGAAAACCATGCTTCAACGCACGGTGGGGGTGAAAAAAACCACTTGGCATTTGCAACTCTTCTCAGCACTCTAAGCCTATCAGAATTCAGTTAGAACCACCACTGGATTCACACATCTTCCATTGGTATATGGGTTGGAAGCGGTGTTTTCGATTGAATGAGAGATTCCATCTCTAAAAATAATTGTAGAGCTCTTGCCCCACACTTCTGTCGAAGAAGACTGCTTCTTGTACCTAACGAAGTTGGATGAAACCCATCGTGATGTTGCTCTCATTAACAAGACATATTAAAAACGCATCAAGACCCAATATGATAAGTTTGTCCGACCTTGCATATTCGCAGAAGGAGATCTAGTCTTGGTATATGACCAGGATCATAACAAAATTGGAGCAGGGAAATTGGAACCTCTATGGCATGGACCTTATATCATAAAACGTGTGCTACAAAAAGGTGCCTAAGGTCTAATTGATTATGATGGAATCCCTCTCGGTGAGCTTCGCAACGGGCTCTACCTAAAAAAATACTATGCTTAGAAAATATTTCATATGTGCTTTGTACATTATTGTACCATATGTTTTGGTTTGGTGTGTTTTTACTTTTCGCGTGAACAAGTTTTGTTATATCTGCAGTTGCTTATACCCTACCTTTTTCCTAAATGCGCAGATGTCAGCATATTTCCAATATATTTTGGATTTGCAAATGGTGCTACCCGACATACCCATAACTTATCTTCTGCCGCTTGGACCATCTACCATTCTGGCAAGTTGGTGAGCTCGAGAGGGACATGTATTGGACCTACAACCAATAACATTGCAGAATATCACGTCGTTATTGGATTTTTGACCGAGGCTTCCTCTCTTGGAATATCTCAAATTATCATTAACCTTGATTTCCAACTTGTGGTCTGTGAACTTAATCGCATTTATTCCATACAAAATCCAATATTGCTACGTCTCTACTTGAGGGTTCATTGTCTCGAAAGGTTTTTTACTTATGTAGAATACCAACATATACCAAGAGATCTTAATACCATTACATATTCTTTAGCAAATTACATGTTGGATTGACATCTTGCACAGATAAATATTCAAGAACATAAAAGCATAAAACATAATATATAAAAAAAAAAACATCACATCATTGTAACATAGGCATTAATTGAGACAAAACCCATATATATATCCGTATATAAATAGCAAAAGTGTGTCATAATATAGTCCAAAAAGTACATAGAGTGGAAAAATGTGGGCTACTATGCTCGTACATCATCATAGCAAGACTACAAGAAACTCTACTCGTTCTCATGTACTACATTGTGCTCATGGTAGCACACTACATCTCTAGCTACTCGTCTCAACAGATGGCTAAGACTCTCTGGTACACCCAAAGTGTACCTCTGCAAGTGTAAAGGAACATCCTGTAATCTCATGGAGGGGACACCCATGGTAAGCCCCCTAAGATTCATTTCTGCCTCGCGAAGCCCTCCAGCTCCACCACCTGCCTCCACTCCTGCCTGGGCACCGTTGTGTCATCCAAATAGAGACATTCTAGCTGGACGAGCCATCCTTTTGTCTGCATGATGAAAAACAAACACGTTTAAATACATCTTGGTACAACAATAAATGCATATATTATAAAACAAAAATAATATTTTTGCAAGGTCATGATCTCCCATGCTTTACCTGATGCATCCCACAGTGCCCCTTCAGGGAGCACTAGATCCACACTACCCCTAAAATCAACCTCGGCATAACGGTAGTCCTCTACCATCACGATCTGCCTCTTCCACCATAAAAGAAGCCAGCAATAAAAGAAAAGGATGAGGGCTCATTCCCCAACCGAGGCGAAAGACTGGTCCACCTTTGCATTTGGGGCTCAGATACAAGGTGATCCATCAACGAAACCCGTGGTTGCATATGTGGTACTCGTTCCAAGAAGAACGATACCATAAATATCCATATCCAAACTGCTTATCTTTTCCTGCTCTACATCTTGAAATCTAATCCTTCACATTTTCCAAAAATCTTGCACATTAGTTAAAGATCCTCCGCTCGAGGCATTGAACAACATACACCATCTATGATTTGGAATCAATATGGGGACTGGTTCTTCCTGTCAATTTAGTAATAGTAAACAATATAGCTCGTAGTGGGAGGTCCCTCACATCCTTGATGGAAACCCTTCCACTCTCCTTGTGCAATCCTGGCACACAAAACTGTGTTATATACTCATATGTATGTTGTGGCGTGGTCCGATGGTCAGATAGGATGATGGGTGCCCCTCTCCTTGAGATCCCCATCAATAAATACACATCCTCGATGTCAATCTCCAACATGTCAGATCCCACCCTAAAGCCCTGCTCGTCAGCGTCCCACAATCTAATCAGATGCTCAAGGAGAAGTATTTCCTTTCGCATATTATGTATCTTGAAGTATTTCAATAGCCTCCAGTTCTAGAGAGATTCCCTCACTTGAGGGTCATGTAAGGATTCCAAATCGTCATTCTCATGCTCCCTTTCCCTCCATTTGAGCATTTTGGCTAATTAAATCCCTGCAAATCAACAATAAAAACATTAGCCAAAATCCCAAACAAAGAAAGTGTTTTTTCAGAGATCAAAATGCAAGAAAATATTTGATTTTTGCGCCTGGCACCCCTCTACAAGCCTTTAAAAAGCGTTGGCACCCCATAATCATGGGCACTAGGGTGCCAAGATCTAGGATGGCACCCCTCACAATGCACTAGGGGAGCGCAACCCTAGTAGGGCGCATTAGAGGTCCTTAAATAGCTCAAAACCATTGAATAAGCATCAAAATGAAACATAAAACCATGTAAGATGAAGAGGAAGATCAGATCTCTAACTTGGTTCAGACGAAATGCAGAATGATGGCATGTAGCTCCCACAATCAACGATAGAAAAATCGCTCCAAATGGGAAAAAATTCAAGTGAAAAGGGAAATTACAAGTGAAAGGTCAAATGGACACAATTTTTTACCCAAAATGACTTTTTACCTTTTGCAAACTAGTTTTATCTAACCCTTTTTTACATTTATGTTACCTATCATTTGGTTTTTTCACAATTATCGTCATTTTTAAGGAATTGCTGACATTTTTTGCCTCAGATGATTTGTTTATGCAATAACATACGAAGAAAAATCATTTTGTCACCTTGTAATCTCTCCGAACAAACTTCATCATCCTTCAAGCTCGTTAAAATATGCAGAGTCGTATGTTGGATAGTAATTTAACCCTTTTTCAGTCCCGGCAGACTAACTATGAAAAATGAATACTCTAGTCAAATCTAGACTAGAAGAGTTCTCCGTCATATTTTTTTATTCTTTTTCGGGCCTCGGGGACTAAAATTATGAAAAAAAACACCCACAGAGTTTTCTTTAAGTTCTTTTCAAACTCATTAAACATGAAAAACAACCGAGTTTTCCTTCTCTGGACTCATAAAACCATACATTGAAGGGCCCATATGGGGACGAACCCTTACTTATTCTAGTTTGTTAAACATAGGAAGAAGAACTTACCAGAGGTGAGTTATATCGAGAACATGTTATCCTCCTCAAGCTCGATAAACAAGAAAGAGGTACTCATATATCTAGATGGGGGGGAATTGAAGGAAGTGGGTCAAGTGTCTTGAAACCTTTAAGGAAGTTGTTGTTGTCACCCTTGAACATGGCACCCATTTGTGTTTCACCTTGCATTTGGTTAATTCACTCTCCCTTGATTCATACCAATTCCATGAATATTATTACTCCTTCGACTCATCTGAAGAGTGTCGCAGTCATTGTCACACTATGTTTTGGTCCATTTCTCAATTAAGTCGAAAGCTACCAAATCTTTTGTCATGCCTCATAAATGTTCAAGAGAAATCTTACACAGATCAACCATCTATAGTATTACCAGTTTTCATTCATGTGTCAGTCCCTATTTCCAATCTCATATCATTGTCCTATGATCGTTTCGTGTCAATGATGGGGGATACATCAAGGCCCTCCTTCGACGAGTCTTTCCCTGTCGACTTTAGCACATTATTCGGGAATTCGACTTAGAAACATAGCAGTACTTTGGATGATCCATATGGATGTGGTGGCCTCCCACCTATTCCAACTGGATCATTTTGGTAGTTTTTTCCTAGTTTTCGGGTCCCTGACTTTCAGGGTTGTTTTGAGGCCCTAAACAACGTTTTTAGGGCTCACCACAATTGTGTTGTAGACAAAGTCAGTTCTGACAACAACATGTGTAGTCCTCGAATAGACCTTTCCAACGGGCTATTGTGCGCCTAAAACGGAGATCGTATGCAAAATTCACGACCCCGGGAAGTTGATGTACTAGCTTACCCCAATGGGGCCCACATGAATTTTGGCGCTTCATCTCCTAGGGTTAGGTTTTTGGATGTCTATGGTTTTGGCATTCCTGTTTATTGTAAAAAAGGCTTGGAGAGCCTCATTGTAACCATCTTCTTGCGAATAAGCACAGTCATCACATCTCTTCTCAGAGATAAACCACCACCATTCTAGCAAGCTTGTTTTCGCTGCATTTTACAGTTTCAATACATTTTTTTGTTGAATAGAAATAGTTTTACTGTAACTCTATTATTCTTGTGTCTCTGTGTTAAGAATAATAATAATTTGTATTCATCTTCGTTCTACTCATAAAATCTGGATCATTGGAACCTGCATGACTCAACGGCAAGACTCCTCGCCTTTGATAGTGGGTTTACATCATTGACCCCTGATCGATTGATTCCACGAATTTTCGACGTCAGCTCAATTATTCACATTCGTTGGAATGTACTAGGGTACCTTGGGAATCATTGACATCATTGGTGATTTCCCTCGCGCTTGTTAACGGTATACATTAATGATCGGTAATCAAGCAGTTCTACCATGTTCGACACCAAAACATTTATTCGCATGGATAGAATCGTACTATTTCAGGATCGGAACAAAGACCTTGGTTTGAGCACCCACCTTGTTATGTGCTTTGCCCAGCTTGCGGCGGAGATTATTTGACTGATTTATATAGATCCACTTTGTATTGGTTCATGGATATGTTCTTGTCATATCGTAGCTCCATTGTGTATTCTTGTGTGGCTGCGATCAGGTCATGTCATAGAGAAATGAATCCACATTTTATCTTTGGTGGCCATCTCCTTAGTCAATATCACTATGGATCTGTGTCATGTTTTAAGTGTCGCATGTGGTGCAAATGTCACATCCTAAGTGTCATAAGTGTCACACCTAAACCGTTGCAAATGTCATAACATGCTTCATACACTTTGTGTAAGTGTCGCAACTTAATCAACACCTTAGAAACATTTGTCACAACCTCCAAATCATGTTAGAGAGAAAAGACCCATCATTGACAGTCAATACACATCTTTTCCTTGGAAAATTAAACTAATGTTTTAGCATTTATGAAGGGTGGCACCCCCCTAGCCATACTGTGGGAGTGCCATGGATCTCCCTCTGCCATGTTAGGGGAGTGCCATTTCTAGGATGGAACCTTGTTTCTCACTATAGGAAAGCACCATTCTTGTTGAGGAAAAAGGGGGATCTTCTCCACCAAATTCTATGGGCCAACTCTCTCATATTGGGTTAGTTATGTTTGACCCTCATGCTTGGGCATCACCCTAGGATCTAATCCAAACCTCAAGGGTCTTTCTCCTGATCCATATCCCTCATTTTCTCATGGTAGTTGTATTTCTCATGCCTATAAATTGAAAGCATTTCCATTGTAAAGGGGGGGGAAGAAATCAATAATAGCATTGTTTTTTTGATCTTATATTGTTCATGCAAAGGTTTGGATGAAGAGGACCTAAAGGAGTTGTTGCATCTTCAAATACATATTGTAAGTATTTGATTTTGGTTCTCAAATTAATATACTTGGCCTATTTCCTTCAAGTATGTGTACTTTTGCATCTACTTGTCTATTGTCGTTCAATCTTCATAGGTATCTATGTTTAGTTTGTTGTAGGATCAAGGAGCTTAGGAATCAAGCTCAAGATTTGGAGCATCAAGAACAATCACCAGAATAAGGTATGTCACACTTGTCTTCTCCTTATTTAACTAGCTAAGTTATATCTTAAAGGAATATAGCAACTATTTGTATTTTTTTGTCTTGGTAACAGGGGTATGATAATCCAAGGGAGATTTCACCTATCCACAGGGGAAATATTCTGTAACACTTGGGTGGTTCCATGTGTTGTTCTAGCACCTTGATACCCAAGTATGTACATATGTATCCTAGCATGTTGTTGAGGTCATATCCATTTCGTGTAAGTTGGGAGAGGTCTAACATATGTTTGTCAACCTTTTCTACAAGTTGGGAAACTAAGTCATCAAGCTTATGGTACTTATTTTGCAAATCTTCGATTTACCTCTTTATTTTGTGGTTGCCATGTTACAAGTATGGTACATGTAACTACTTAAGATCCAATTGAGGTGTTATCCCAGGATTATCTCAATACAACTAGTGGGTCAAGAGGGGGATTTTGAGTTATATCACAAACACTATAATGTTGGGTCCACCCAAAGAAAATCTCACTAGAGAGGTATACCCATGTGATCAACACTCCACAAAAAATATTTAGAGATAGGTCTCCCAAAATGGGGTCGAAAGGACCCACACTATTTTAGGTTGGTGGGAGTATTACTCGTAGTTGAGTATTACTGCACTGATAGAATTTCTAAAATTCAACTATCCTCAAAGATGTAGGAATTTTATTGATGTACTGCAGAGACCAGGATTTTTAAGGTCCTAAAGACAAAGGAGTGTCAAATGCTATAGCTCTTTGATATACCAACGAGTTACCAACAATAATACTCGAGAAAATATTTCACGAAATCAACTAAGGATGATACATCACACCCTTAATTATACTTCTAGATTCACTATTATGTGAAAGTGATCACCTCAATCGTTGTTCTCAATGTACTGTAGCAACAGGATGGCCACAAATTTGTGTGAGGCTCATTTTAGGTGCACCTATAGGGATTTTGATACACCCTAGGGTACTTGGAAGACAATTTTGTATATTGGTGTTGTTTAATGTGGTACTACTCGAAGGGGTGCCAACAAAGGTTACAAGGTGTCCAATCAGCTAACACAACTTGTATTTTCTAATTGTATTCTTCCCTGACTGTAGATTTACTTGGCAAACAATAGATCTTTGTATTATTTTAAGATGCCATAAGACATCTTTAGACCAACCTTTTTGTTTGCTAAAATGTGGATGCATGTTGGCTCGAGAAAGAACTATAATATCACCTATAGTGATCCTTAAACTTTAGACTTAAACACAACTAGGTATATATATATTATAAATGTAGAAAACTAGATGAAAAATGCAAAATATACCCTTGTATTAATGACTATCACAAGAAAAAAAGAAATGTTCACTTCCCTCTTAAAGTGGGGCAACATTTTACAAAGCAAAGATTTAAATACAACAATATTTGATAATTACATTCCATAATCTATTTGCTCTTTCTAACTACTTGTGGCCCCATTATTAATGAGTATCAACTACATTAATAAAGATTATTCGTTTACATTTAATAACTATCCATTATTTGTCTAATAAACCTTAGACAAAGGAAATGAACAAATACATTAATTAATTAAGTCTCAAATAACCTAACAATTATATTGCTTAGATTTTAATCTTTGTAAAATAGACAAATTTCAACTAATTTATTTGCTATTTCTTTAAATGCTTTCACAACATTAATTTATTAACTCTCAAATAACCTAACAATTATATTGTTTAGATTTTAATATTTGTAAAATAAATCAACTTCAACTAATTTATTTGCTTACAGTTATATTGCTTAGATTTTAATGTTCGTAAAATAAATCAATTTGAACTGATTTATTTGCCTTTTTAATACTTTTAAAAAATTAATTATCACAAAAAAAAATCATTTAACTAATTTATTTGCTTACCAGTGTATTGCTTTGATTTTAATATTTGTAAAATAAATCAAATTTAACTAATTTATTTGCCTTTTTAATATTTTTAAAAAATTATTAATACTTTTAAAAAAGTAATTATCACGAAAGAATCATGGAATAAGACCATATAATTTGAAAAATCATGCTAATAAACATTGTTTAAGATAATTAAATCACCTCATTGCACCCAATGTTACTACAAAAGTTACAAACAATTATTTCAAGTAATCTAAAGATTCTATTTTTTGAAAGTTTTTTGGTGAGTTTTTTTGTTTGATTTTGTCTAAAATTCAGTGAAGAATGGTTTAATCTGCAAATTTGAATGATTAAGCTTGTATAATCCAAATACCTTGGGTTTTTCATCAGGGTGAATCCATTTATGCATTCAAAAATACAATTTAAACAACAGAAAATAACTATTTTGTTCAAATTTAAACATTTAACCATTTTCACTCTTGATACAAAGCTAAAATTATCATTATCTCTTAATATGGAAAAATTGAAAAATTTAATTTATGTATCAAACCCCAGCGTCTCTCTGCACAATATGTGACACAAAACCTCTCTGCCCTGTGTCTTTTTGACACCCAGTTTCAGCTCTCCATCATTAGACAGATGCTTCTATTTACGAGACAATTTTGATCAACTGTAACTAAGAGGAGTTTAGATTTATGCATGAAGTTAACATTGCTTACTCTGAGATGAATTCATGTAAAAACTAGAGATTAATAGGAATGGGTTAATTGGGGAGTAATCTTTCCTCCCGAGTTATTTAACTGGAGAGTAATCCTCTTTTCCGACAGGTTTTTTAGCTATTTCATTTTAAATTTCTGATCAATCTATCAGAAGTTTAATAGATTTTCTGAACATCTAGATTGGTTTAAAATAGAATAAAATTTCTGGGATAAAGTACTGAAATATATAAAACTTTGATCCATGCAAAACTCAAAATACCCTTAAAAATCTAACCAAATTCAGATCAATTTTTATTTTTTTTCATGAAAAACGAATCTGTTTGCTCCTTAGCTTACTTCGAGATTAATATACGTATTCCTTAATTCTTCCTTAAATTCTGTACGATGGAATGGGCATGGCGGATAGTCGGACTTTTATCAGTGGAGAGAATACAACTTTTGACACTTTATTTGGACTAAAGAAAAAACAATAATTGATGCTCAAAATGAGAGTAAATTAGACAGCCGAGGCATAAAATACATGGGTAAAATTTATCCGGATGGATCCACGTTGCATCCAAAATATCAGAAACAACGCCTTTACCAGCACTGATCCGTTTCCCACCTCCTTCCTTTACGCCAATGGTCACGTGAATATCCATAAACGGCCTCCCTTCTGTAGGACGATTTGTCCCACATTGTCCGTGCAGCGGGCACACGAATTTGAGCCGAAAGCTGGCGATCATACTGCGCGCGGTCACTTGGATCCGAGAGAGTCACATACGCATTGTGTATCCTCAAAAACATCTGGGTACTCTCGTTTTTCTCCTGAGGAGAAGCCGCGTGATCAGGATGGAATTCCCTTGCCAGATTTCTGTAAGCCCTCTTTATATCCTTCGCAGATGCCGCGGGGCTTATCTCCAGTACTTCATACAAATTCTTTGATTTCATGTGGCCGGGCACTGAAATGGCCTCTGTCGCAGACGTCTGAATCGCTCTTGGCGCAACGGAAGGGCGGGGTGCCATGCAAGGACGATGAGAGCGCAACTGTAACGAATTCTTGAACAAGAAAACACGATTGCAGAATAAGAGGGTCATGGAATCCATGGTGGTTCAGTGAACAATTACGATTGAATGCTTCCATCAATCGGTGGTTGTGAACTCAAATTTAATTAGCGAATGAATGCTAAATGAATGGTTTCTCGAAAAACCACTTTCTGGAATACCCATGAGCCGTTGCCGGTTTTGAAAGGAAGATTTAACTAA
>JASDQU010239474.1:0-16775 GCA_032191745.1 Picea mariana
GATTTTGTTATTGTCTACTTAGATGATATTTTGAATTTCAGTAAATCTCGTGAAGAGCATATTGAACATGTGAAAAACATTTTGGATGTTTTGAGGAAAGAAAAATTGTTTTTGAAGTTGTCCAAATGTGAATTTGGCAAAACTTCGCTTATCTACTTAGGTCATATTGTTGGTGGTGGTGAATTAAAAATTGATCCTTCAAAAGTTAAAGTTATTTTGGAATGGTCCAGACCCAGCAATGTGACAGAAGTAAGAAGGTTTTTCGGAGCAGCCCAATACTGGAGAAAGTTTATCGCTAACTTTTCATCCATTGAAGCTCCACTACATGCTGTGACAAGTGTCAAGCAAGGTTTCCAATGGGGAGGCAAGCAACAGTAGGATTTTGATACTTTGAAAGAAAAGATTAGTTTAGCGCCGGTTCTTGCAATTCCAAATTTAAGACAACGTTTTGAAATCCAAACAGATGCAAGTAATTATGCAATGGGAGCAGTGTTGCTTCAGTATGGTAAGGCAATTTGTTTTCACTCTGAGACGTTTAATGGTGCCGTGATTAATTATCCTAATTATGATAAAGAATTATATGCATTGGTTCAAAGTGTTAAGAAATGGAAGCATTATTTGTTGGGAAAAGAAACCATTATTCACACAGATCATCAAACTTTGCAATATTTACAATCACAGTCAAAGCTATAGCAAGCTAGGCACTTCAGATGGATGGGTTTTCTTCAACAGTTTCATTTGGTTATTAATTATAAGAAGGTAATTTTTAAGAAAGTCATTGATATGTTGTCCAGGCCTATTGTTAGTGCTTCAATTATTCTTAAGCAGAGTGCTATAATGCATGAAAGTTATGTGTAACAGTATGCTTTAGATGCTGACTTTAAGGAAGTGTATGAAACTTTGTGCCACTCTAACCATGTTGAAGAATTGGTTTATAATTTGCATAATAATCTCTTGTATCATATTTGCAAGTTGTGTATTCCACAGGGAGAAAGAATCAACATCATAAGAGAAGCGCATTCTTCTCTTATTGTTGGTCATTTTGGTGTAGGCAAGACAGTGGCAAATTTGCAAAGATACTGCTACTGGCCTAAGATGAATGAAAGTGTTTCGCGATATGTGCGTGGATGTTCGTTGTGTGCTACAAGTAAACCAGGTAATCGAAAGTTGGGTTTGTACACTCCACTTCCAGCTCCTTCTTTCCCTTGGGAAAGTATTTCCATGGATTTTGTTGGTGGTTTACCTATGTCGAGAAAGGGTCATGATTATCTTTATGTTGTGGTTGATCATTTTAGTAAGATGTGTATATTGGTGCCATGTACTAAGCAGGTAACAACAGAACAAATGAAACGGTTGTTCTTTCAAAATGTTTGGGTGCATTTTGGTTTGCGCAAGTCCATCATTTCTGATCGGGATTCTCGATTTGTTGGAAGTTTTTGGTCGAGTTTGTGGGCACTCATAGACACCAAGTTGAAAAAGAGAACATCTTTTCTTCCGCAGACAGACGGTTAGACAGAGGTGGTGAATCGTACAGTGGTACATCTTCTTCGTGCATATTGCAGCAGGCATCCTAAGCTTTGGGATGAACATTTAAACTACATTCGGCATGCATACAATCGAGCTAAGCACTCTTTGACTCAAACGTCGCCATTTGAGACATGTTTTGGCTATTTTCCTAAGTCACCTTTAGATTTCATCTTTGGGAAAGATATTGCTATTGATGGGCAGTATGATATTGATCAGGCAGAAAAGTTCATTGAACAAATTCAGTTGATACATGAGGTGGTGCAAGAGCAGTTGGAAAAGAGTCAGGCCAAGTACAAAGAGAGACATGACAAGAATTGTGTTGATCACAGTTTCTAAGTTGGTGATGAAGTGTGGCTTTAGATCAGCAAGGAGAGGCTTAAAGGAGAAGGTAAAAAGTTGAAACCAATTCGATATGGTCCCTTCAAAATTTTTGGCAATATTGGTAACAATGCTTTTCGTTTAGATTTGCGTCCATATATGCAGATGTATGCAGTTGTTAATGTTGAGAATTTGAAGTTGTATGAGCCTTCGTTGATTTATGATCAAGGAGAGCATGTTCATATTCCTTCCATAGATGATTTTTCTCCAGAGTATCTAACAAAACTACAGGAAGACACCATCCTTGATAGGAGGATACGAACTTCGAAGAGAGGAAATGTGGAGTATTTGCGAGTTGGTCTTAAAGGGATGAATCCAAGCAAGGCCAAGTGGATTGAGGTTGGAAGGGTGAGGGAACTATACCCTCAAATTCACATAGACTGAGATAGTCTTTTGGAGGTCCAAAAGCTTTCCAATGGGGGCGTGTGATCAGGGGATCAATTTTTGCTCAATTTTCAAAGTGCTCAGAATGTGACGAAAATAGTTCCATTGCATCCGTCTCGTCTTCTTGATTCCGACGGTATATTTACTTTCTCAAACAGAGTCTGTATGGAGAAGATATCACGATCTGTCCGCCAAGACAAACAAGCAAAATTTTTGGATGCTGACTGTACCTGTCCGTACATTTTGTATGGTGACATGGCAGGGTTGTACCATCCATACGGTGACATGGAAGGTGGGTGATGTGGTGTGTTTTCATTGGTTGATGTTGGCGAGTTGCATGTTGACACGTGTCCGGTGGATGGCGAGTAATATGAGGACACGTGGCCCAATCCATGGGCGCCACGTGTCCCCTTCATGTTTGTTTAATTGGTTATGTAAAATTATATGGGGAGTCCGTGGGGTTTGACCCCCAGACCTCCCCCAACACCAACGACTTCATAACTCTCTGCTAGCCAAAGTGTCGCCACATGAACGTTGTTTGTAATATGGTTTTAATATTATTTAATGTTGATATATATCGGATGCAAAGGGGGGTCGGGCCGGGGCCAAGCCCCGACCCGTGGACACATGGTATTACATACGACCATATATATATAAGCCCGACCATTGGCACGTATTACATTGCATTGAATTGCAATGTATTGCAGTATTACATTGCATATATGTATAAACTATAGTTTGCATATTATATTGACCGCGTGGGGTTTTGAACCATAACCTTTGGTTAAATGTGAACACGGGTGTGTATGCACGGGAGTTATACCGTTGGCATGGTTCAAACGAACTAACCACCTTTTTTCCCAGCCTTTGGTCGCATGTGCCATACGCCCAGGTGCCGAGGCGGTTAGGGGCTGGAGGTGCCTTAACCATCCTACGGTTTGCATCGTTGGTGTGGTTGCACCCGGTGCCAAGTTTTTACGCTTAAAAGAGCGTGTGAGCCAGGTTTGTTGAAGAAGGGTGCAAATTGTAGAACCAGAGACAACAAGCTTGGAGAAGGAGACTTCCAGGAAGCCTATCTTTCTCATTTTTCGACCGTTTCAGGTGCCGAAAGAGCCCAGATAGGGGTTTTGGGACGTTGGGAAGCCATTGGAGCAGTCGGTTTTTCAGTTTGAGTATTGTAAGACATGTTTTTTAGCACGTTTTGAGCAATTAATAATAATGATCCATTGGGAGTTGGACCAGGAGATGTAGCCCATAAGAGGGGTGAACTCCTTTATCAATTGTTGTGCACATGTGTTTATGTTCAATGTTTATGTTGTTGTCCATGTGTATTTTGCATAAGTAACCCTTAATTTATGTGTTGCAAATTGATGTTGTTGCTTTAAACACATAACATTTCACTTGCAATAATTATTCAAGTTTTTCAAGTCTTCTTCGTTTTTAGATCAATAGTTATTTTTAGTTAATGATTTGTTATAAATAAGAGGATCAAACTTTTAGAAAGGGTCGATCATTTTGGCAAAGGCCCTCATTTTTGGAATTGTAAAGAACTATTTTGAAACTAACTTAATTGAGAAGTCATGTTTAGGACCAGAGACAAAGTTATGTTTTCATCAAGGGAATTTGTGATTGGATCTGAGGAGGAACTACTTCTGAATTTGTTTCATGAATGAATGTTGTAACGAGTAAGAGTTTTTAAATCTATTGATAAGTTAGTTGATTCAATGTTTTTTTTAGCTCTTGTCTCTAATGATGGAAAGAAAATTGTTGTGTTAATGTGTGATTAGTGATTAGGAATAAGGAAATTAATTTTCTTTCCATCATTTTATTGCATGTATGTTTTATTTCGATAATTCTATCTTAGTCAATAATTAAAATACCAACAAGTTGATGTATTAGTACTAGGCTTGTCACTGGTGTGAACATCTTTGTTTTCATTCTTAAGAACGAGAGTTATCCCAAGATCATCCTTCTTCAAAAATTAATATTTCCCTTTTACCAGTTGTTTTATACCAGCACACATCTTTTTACCAACCCCACCTACTGAAAGAAAATACAAAAGAGAATATTTAAATTGAAGAAGGAACTTTCATAAGAAGATGCCCTATCAATCACTACTTAAATCCCATTGATTATTGGGTCGGATCGACAGATCTGGAGAACCATTCCACTATCAAACTTTGAAGATTATAATTGGGCCTCGGTGGTGGGTTTGGTTCCTACTATTGAGTTAAAGGGATTTAGGACCCCTCAACAGAATTGGTGCTAGAAGGAGGGTAGTAATGAATGAATGGCTAATAATATTTCTGATATAATATTTCACACAACCTGTAGATTCAAAAAACCCCACATACATGGCTATTCATTCTCAATAAATCCCAGATACACTAAGTACTGCTAAAATGAGTAACTCACCCCAAAAAGAGGAACAAAAATTATTCCTTGAAATACCTTACTCTCTTCCCCACGAGGAGTTGAACTGGTTCAAAAGAATCACAAGAGATTATGCCTGACAAATTTGAGCGCTAACCTTAGCTCCATTACCTCCCCATAGAAAAAAAGTAAGTAGACAAGTGTTCGATACCCCCGACCAAGTTTTTTTTCACACGGTAGAAGACCTGATAGATTTCTCCCTTACAGAGATCGAACATCCCCTCAATATAATCCCTGAAACTCCATCTAGTAACTTCTTTGAGCCCGACGATTTTGAATCCGACGAGGAAGGTTTTAACTCAGAACGCTCATTTTCGGAGTCAGACGACATGGAAGATAACAATGATCATAATGAATAAAGGGGAAACCCACCTAAAAATAATCAACCTTGGTTGGCCAGAGATGCTTTGTCCATCCCCAAATGAGTACATAACCTTACTCGACATCCAGAAAAGTTACTCCCTAAATTTCACCCTGAAGCCTCAGTATTTCCTTAAGATCATATTAAGAAGTTCATACTAGTGATTCGAATGATGAATGTCCAACATGAAGATGTAGTATGCAGGATTTCTCCTTATATCTTTGAAAATTCAGCCTCTACATGGTATTTTAACCTGTAGATAGGGTCCATAACTAGTTGGAAGAAGTTTCAAAAGTATTTTTTAGACAAATTTGTAGAAGAAACCACTACAAGAGATTTGATGGATGACTTGTTCACCGCCACCATGAGTTCAAAGGAGAAGGTTAAAGACTTCAATCAACGATTCACCACTATCCTAAAGAAATTGCAACCCAAAGAAAAACCCACTTAAGAGATGAAAATCGAAGTATACGTTAATTATCTCGCTATTTCCATTTCCATGTTTGTAAAAAGGGCTTCCAAAACAACCCTAGATGAGAATTTTGAGGAAGCAAAAACAATATAATTCCAAATGAAGGGATGTAAATAAGACCAGGTCTCATTAGTCAAGAAGGAAGCTCAACCTCCACCCAGGAGAGAAATCATGTTGACCAAACCTCGATGCAAACAAACAAAACAAGGTCCCAAAAAATTAAGTGGAGACATAGAATACCTACAACAGATGATAAAGAAGTTTTCAAACAAAATCAAAGACATGAAAATAAGTGCAGGGGAATGAAACCAAGGCCAAAGGCCCTATATACCCCTTTTTAAAATAAATCCATCGTTCAAAGAAATTGAACCTCCCCTAGCCAACTTAAACATTGACCTGGGAAATGTGGCATCTGACTCTTTCTGTACCTATCACTAAGAGAAACATTCTAAAAGAGAATGCCCACAATGGGTGCATGCCATGAATTTGATGGCCAATCGGTTTCTAGATGAGGTTTCCCTTACTGAACAATCAAGAAGCTCAACTATGAATACTATTGATCAGTAAGAAGTTAACCCATCAGAAGAAATGACCATGCTTCTTTGGGACCCTGACCTTTCGATGCCTTCCGATGATCTATTTGAGGTTCAAGAACCACCCAGAGAGGTCTTGGTTGTGAAAACACGAAGTAGGGGTCATCCGGTCGCAAATGAACTTACCATTACCCACACTTCGAGAGGAAAACAAACATCCAATCACCCAAATGAATATTTTGTCTTCAAAAGAAATCCTATAAACATCCATACATCAGAATCTCCCAAGCTAGACTACAACATAGTACAAGATTTGAAAAAATTGAAGGAAAATATATCGATCATCAACATGTGTAGAGTCCCCCGGCAAAAGGACTTTCTATTACAAGATTTGAATTTAGTAGAAACTCCTATATCAAGCACTGACCAAGGAGAAAATCCATCCCTCACATATCTAATAAATAAGACAACTGTAAACTCTTTCTCTAAAGATAAAAAGGGAAAGCCTTTTGTCCCAACATTCCTGTTGACATTAGAAGTTTTAAACAAAAACCTCCATAATTGTTTGGTTGGCTCACGGGCATCCTCTAATGTTATGCCAGTATCTATCTGCAAGAAAGTAAATGAAATCCCTCTCAAAATTGATAAACATGTGATACAACTAGACAGAACACAAGTGAAAGTTATGGGAGAACTCAAGGATGTCATGATCATAATGGTGACACACCCAAAATTTGTGCAATTGATTGACATCATTGTAGTAGATATACTAGAAGCTTATGGAATTCTACTTAGTCGAGACTGGTCTGAGAAGTTGAATGGATACTTTATCATAGATTGGGCTCACCTTTGGTTGCCATAGGGAAAGGTATATAAAACATACTTTCACCGACCTAGAATCCCTCAATGAACCCTCTTCGGTGTATTTCCCCATGCCAGGGAACTATTCTTGTGACTCTGATTTCAATAATTTTTCACCTCTCTCATTTGATGTCCCTCCTGCTCAAAACTCCAAAATGAATTTTCAAGAAAATTTACCGATGACGACAGAAGAAATCCTCTTCTGTTAAGAACCTCTGTTGAAAACAACATAGTAGATAAGAGGAAATGAGGAAATTGGTAGGCAAGGAGAAATGAATGGTTTTCACTCAGAAGTTTGGACCTTGTACTTTGGTGTATCTAAATCGCAAGAAGGGTTAGGAGAGGGGTGTACCCTTATTGAGCCAAAAGGAAAAATAAATTTCCTATCCTGCAGACTAGAATTTGAATGCACTAATAACACTGTCAAGTATGAATCCTTAGTGCAAGGGATAAATAAAGCCATAGAATTAAACGTTAAATAACTAAAGGTTTTCAAAGACTTTGAAATCATCGTTAGGAAAGTAAGGAACACTATACATTTCAAATCTCCCCACCTAAGGAATTATCAACATGAAGTGCACAGGCTAATAGAAAATTTTGAAGATTTCAACATTACAATGATCCCCAAAATCAAGAACACTCTCATTGATTCCCTAGCCACTACTGCCTCGAGACTATCCCCTCTAGAAGACTATGAATCCTCCCAATTCACTGTGGAGATACTCTACAATCCATCAGTGCCGAACAATATTTCTAATTAGAATGTCTTTGAAGGAGATGAACAGATCATAAAATTTTTAACCAATCAAGAAAATTTTCAATATCTGGCTATTAATGATGAAATATTTTTGGAGAAACTACTAGAAACCAATCCCCGTGTACAAAGAGCTGAAATAGATAAATTCACTTACAAACCAAGGTTTCACACGATAACTAAAGGCGTATCCAATTTAGAGAACCTTTTTTACTTAAGAGAAAGATTTAAAGGGTCAACGAACACAAAGATAGGGAGATCTTATCCCATGTACGATACTATAAATCTAGGAACCCTAGAAAACCCTAAAAATATAAATCTAGGCAAGACAGTGTCTAAAGAAGAAAGGAAGGACTATCTCAAACTTTTTAGAGAATACCAATATGTTTTTGCATGGTACTACCGAGATCTAAAGACTTATGATACTTGTATCATTCAACACACAATCCTGTTAAAACCCAGAGAAAAACCCTGCCAACCGAATATCCATAGGTACCACCCATCTTTGGAACCACTCATGTGTTAGGAGTTAAATAAATTACTAGACGCTAAAATTATCTTTCAAGTTAGATAGTATTTCTGGGTAGAAAATATGGTTTTAGTCAGGAAAACGTTTGGGGAGATCTTCCTATGTGTGGATTTCATAAACCTCAATAGAGCATCCAAAAAGGACAATTACCCAGTCCCACCGATGCAAAAACTCTTGTGGACCGTGTCTGGTTCTGAGGTTTTTTCTTTGTTGGACGATTTTTCAGGTTATAACCAATTTCTAGTATCAGATGAAGACCGATTGAAAAATACCTTCCGAATCAAGTGGGGAACCTTTGCGTATAAACACATGCCCTTTGGGTTAATCAATGCAGGGGAAACCTTCCAAAGGGCCACAAACGTGGATTTTCGTGGACTAATCAACAAATTTGTAGTAGTTTATTTGGATGAAGTAACTGTGTATTCAAAGAATAGAGAAGATCACATACAACACCTAACCCATATTTTTGAAAGATTTCACTGAAACCATCAAACCGTTACAAAATATGATCCCCAAAGATGTTGAATTTAAGTGGGATGATGAACGAAAAAGTACTTTCAACAATATTAAGACTGCAATATCTCAAGCTCCAGTGTTGCGAAGCCCCGACTTTAGCAAAGATTTTTTCCTCTACACTTTTTCCTTCGATAAATCATTAGCTGTAGTATTGACTCAGAAGGATGATTGAAATAATGAGGCATCGATATCATTTATGAGAAATAATATCCAAGGGGATGAACTAAATTACTTTTCTATAGACAAACAAGATTATGCGGTGTACAAGGCAGTAGAACACTTCAAATCTTACATCCTAAAAAACCACACCAAATGTATTGTGCCTCATCCTGTAGTTCGATCCCTATTCACTCAACACGATATGGGGGAAAGAAGAGGGAACTAGATGGAAGTGGTCCAAGAATTTGATCTAGATATAAAACCTGGCAAACTGGTTAAAGGACAAGGACTATGTAAATTGGTAGTTGAAGCCTAGGACAATGTAAATGAAGACCCTGAGTGGGAGAATGAATTGGACTTATGGTGTAGTGAAGCTTCATATGTATCCCCAGGATAGGATTCTTGGTATGGGAAACTAACTTATCTCATACATCATGGGACTTGCCAAGAAAACCTAAACCCTAGGGGAAGGAGAGCTCTTAGGATAAAATTGGCACAATATCGTCTCATAGAATCGGTCCTCTTCCGCATTAATTATGATGGGGTACTTTTAAGATGTCTCGAGTGAGAATATGCATACAAGGTTCTGAAAGAGATCCATGATGGTCCTGCAGGTGGACACTTTGTAGGGAATATCACCGCTCACAAAATATTGAGAGTTGACTATTATTGGCCTACTCTGTTAAGAGACGCTCACACATATGCCAGGAACTGTAAAACTTGTCAAATGAGTGTGAGTAGGGAAAAGAGAGCAGTTGTCCCACTCCAACCTGTGGCCATCTCCGGACCATTCGAGTAATGGGGGTTAGATATCATAGGAGAAATTACAACAATTTCTTTAAAACAACATAGATACATACTGACTGCCATAGACTATTTCACGAAATGGGAAAAGGCCTTCCCTATGAATCATGTAAATGAAAAGGTGGTGATCCAATTCATAGAAAAACAATTGATCAAAGGTTTGGTATGCCTTCCATTATTGTTTTTGATAATGCCGCTTATTTTTATTCCAACTTATTAACATAGTTCTCTCTAGATAAAGGAATCATAATCATATACTATACAAACTACTATCCACAGGGGAATGGAGTGGAAGAATCAACCAATAAGAAACTAGTGAGGATATTAAAGAAAACATTTGTAGACAATCATACGAATTGGCATAGTTCACTTCATAATGCCTTATGGGTCGATAGAGTAACACCCAAGGAAGCTATAGGGAATTCCCCATACATTCTTGTATACAGACAAGAATCCATTCTCTTGAACGAGCTATATCATCCATCTCTTCAACTTGCTTAGGGTTCTAGGGGACAACCGTCATCGTTTATCAAACAAATAATTTATACCCTCCTCATGATGGAAGAAGAAATGGAGAAAGAAAAAACAAAGTTCATTTCTCATAAACAGATAGTTAAAAGGTTGTTTGAGAAGCATAAGTCCAAAAAGAATAATTTTGAAGCAGGAGACTTGGTCCTGAAATGGGACAGACTGAATGAGACAAAGGGAAAATATTTGAAGTTTCATAGTCTATGGCTTAGACCTTTTCAGATAGAAGAGAAAATTGGGGCAGGCACATATCGTTTGCAAAATCTAAGGGGGGAGCCTGACACCCTCCCGGTGAATGGCCAATCCCTAAAACAATATTTCTCTCAAATATTTGAAAACAAAAAGGTGTGTGTTTGCATGATATTTTATTTTAGGTAGGATTATTACGGAATCCTTCATTTTTGTTTTCTTTTTGTATTATTTTTGTCCTTCGAAGATTGTGTTCGACAAGGCATTGGTTGACCTCAATTCATATGGTATAAAAAACTCTATTCTTGACTTATGCTTACATAGAACACAAGAAGTGCTTGGGGAATTACTGTTATCTTGAAGGAGTCCTATATCTAACCTTGCAAATAAACAACCTTGGCAAGTGATGAAGTTCTTGCTTGGTGGTCTAGTAAAACCCAAAGGGAAATATGGTAATCTGGAAAGGACCACATGTGCCTCAAGACAGAGGTAGAAAAATTTCACTTTAATCATCTCATTGTGCAAATAACATATGTCCTCCTCTCCAACTCACTCAGGGAATTCTGTCGAAATAAAATAAATTATATCAAATGAGTGAAATGTAGGAGAGGGTATGCAGATAACTCCATCTGGGCTATGGACGCTCACTGACACCGATGCAAGATCTGTGATGTCGGGGTGACTACGTCGGGGATATGGACGCTCATTGGCAGCAAAGAAACATCGTAGCAAGTGAATGATGATAACTAAAAGGCTTGATTCTAGTGAATACTTTACTCAACTCTTGTCAAGAGAGGGCATGGGTCATGGTTAAAGGAAATAAATGTGGAATAGATTTTTAAACCCCACAGGAAGGCCCAAATTCACCAACCGGGGAATTTGAAATGCAAGGATAAAAGAGGCTCTAATAATAATAAATAAAAACCAACTAAGTTCTTAACCAACTTCTGCATCATCTAAGCCTGGGGAAGGAACAAATATTTTTCTTTTGCCCAGTAAGTATCCATTTGTTGAGCACTCAACACACTCTAAAATCCTGATCAAATTTTGTCACTTTTTGGGTACCACTTGTTTTCTTCACTGACTGACACGATCTCACTTTGGGAAATGTTTTACCTTTGTTTTTTTTTCATATCTCTTATAACCTAGTAAGGTTTGTATAAACTTGTGAAACCTCATGTCTAAAAATGCCTTGACACCTGAATTAAGAATCAACAACTAAATACTACACCTAATGCGCTCAGGTTTAGGTTAAAAAAGAATTCAAGTAAGTAAAGGAACCACATGAAAACAACAGTCTTCGAGTGTTGAACCTCATTGGCATTGGTGGAAGGCAGTTCTGGTTTGCATAAGTTATTTTCATAAAGGTTCGAGATATAGCCGATCCCCATTGGCATCGGTGAAATACGATAAAGATATATGTTAACAAAGGACATAAAGAAATTGTCGATATTCGATGCTCGATGTTCTTTATCGGGATCGGGGAAATCCAGAAAGGTTACAACAATTATTTTTTACCATGATAAAATTATCACCGATTGTCGATTCCTGATGCGTTTTCGGCATCGGGAATTTTTCGAGAGAGTTGATCTGTGAGCACTTGGGTAAGTTTATCATCGATCTCTGATCCTTGACACTTTTCAACATCGACAAGTTAGGATTGGGTTGTAGAATGTATGGCTTAAAGAAGGCCCCGAATCCGATTAACATGAGAAAATGAAGTCACTGATCTCAAATGCCATGTGTCTTTACCACATAAGGGGGTCGTACAACCTAGTTTTATCTCGAGTTATTTTTAGATTCACTAAGTCCTAATCACACCCCTAGGAAACTTTCCCATGTCATCTTTGTACGACAAGATCGATCAGCTTCAGAGCTTTTGTGAGAATATATCAACGAAAATGTTTGAAGCACAATCTCGATCCCTGATCCAACAACTAGACTAGGGAAACGATGGGGTGTTTGTGGCATAAGATATGATCGAAATTGGACATTTAATAGACTAGTCCATGCCCGATCCCATATTAGTTGCTACCTCTTGGGCTGATTCAACAACATCATTTTGAAATTGTTGATAGACCACATTACCAGTCATTCCCACATCGTTAACCCATGATGAATTTGAGTTTAAACATATCTAAATATATGGCAGAATATTTGATGAAATTACACTCATAACTCGAATTGAATGGCTAATGCTACAAGGTGAATTCATCTCTGTTTAAATCTATGGAACAATTTTGAACTAATTCATTTTGCACATAAGTTTAATTACAGAGCATCTGATGGAACAAAGAGAGCATCTCGGGACTATAATGACCCTTTGATTATCAAAACCAGGTTTAACAAGATTCATAGGTAAGATGTCACCGAGAAATCCAACCACCAGACGCTCGCTGAGAGCACCAAAGATGAAATAATCTAAGATAGGCAAATTTTCTTCTCCAAGGACTACGAGGTAGTTGGAGTATGCTCCTAGGGCAGAGCCTGTCATCAAATCATCAACAAAGAAATTTTATTCCCAACCCCCAGGCTTTGGTGATACTGAAGAAAGCACTGGATCCAAAGTAATTCTCCCATAGTGGGGGGATATTTTTAACAGAATTCACCAAGAAGAATACCCAGAATGTATCCCACACAATGACCCATACGTGAGGTCGGTTGATGACCAGGTGTTCTTGAACATTTGATGGTCGTATCTACACATGGTGGCAAGTAGAACCTCGGTTTTCCCCTACATACAGGTTTTGAAATGGCCCATCGACCATACAGACGGGCATAAGTTCATGATCAATGATGAGAATGGTGGATGTGTCATATTTTTCCTCTTGACAGAAGTCCATAAATACTACAAGATCAAGGACCCAGAGGAGTAGCTCAACACGAACTTTGTGGTGAATTTCTATGAATTCCATGACACGAGTCGGTTGATGGCCTCATGTTGGAGGGAGGAAAATAATTTCACTAACTAGAGAAATGGTTGGTATGGAACAATCAACCTGAGGGAGCCATACATCTATTTGATGGATCTCATCTACCAGTTATATGGAGAAAAGGATAGCTCCAATTTTTCAAAAGCATGGATTCCTTTGGAGTACACAGTGGTAATCTTCAAGAGCAACTTCAATTGGGGAGATATAATATCAAAAAAATTAAGCATCTGTGTACAACAGGCTCAGATGCTGAAGGAAGGGGAGGCACCCACTTTATACATAGACTTGTACCTACTCGTTGTCCTGTGCGTAAGAAATGTCTTCTTTGGTATGAATCTAAGATGGCATGTTGCAGAGCTCCCAGTTCCCATCTACTTCAGCATACTATGGGAGAACATGTAAAAACAATATTATGCACTCATATATGATGAATTCATCGTCCACATTCATTTTATTATTTTTATGAAGCAATTCCCAAGAAAATGATAGCCAAGGTAGGCCATTGGTATTTAGACAAACGCTCAAACTACATCATGGTGTTCAGGGCCACCAGATTACAACATATCCTACCCACTCATGTCCCAAACAGACTCATTGTGGGAGAAATATGTTATCAGACCACCTTGCAGGGCTATAACGCCACATTGGTCAAAGAAAAGAAACGAGCTTTTATACCCTATGGTTTTCATATAGGTTTCTATCCGGTGAAGGACACTGCTCAATCCAGACAAGAGGGACTTAACCAACTGGAATTCAGATTCCAGACAGGCTGATTTTGCAAGCACGATCCTAAAGGCATGGCCCTCCATCATGCTTCCCAAGTATGGCAAGTCGTATGCTCATGATAAGTTTGAGGACAAAATTTTCATAGAGTGCATCGAGGACTGGGACAAGGTGGTGCAGAGGATGGCCAACCCAAACATGACTAGGTTCAAGGCCATGAGCGTGGAAGAACGGGTGGAAATGATAGAGAAGTCAACCCAAGGGGTCCTCAAGGCCAGGGAAGAAATCAGAGTGATAGAGACAACAAAGGCATAGAGAAGGGGATTACTCTTGATGAAAGGGGCACAGAGGATCATTGATCTAAAAATGAAGAAGACTTGAAAAACTTGAATAATTATTGCAAGTGAAATGTTATGTGTTTAAAGCAACAGGATCGATTTTCAACACATAAATTAAGGATTACTTATGAAAAATACACATAGACAACAGAATAAACATTGAACATAAACACATGTGCACAACAATTGATAAAGGAGTTCACCCCTCTTATGGGCTACATCTCCTGGTCCAGCTTCCAATGGATCATTATTATTAATTGATCAAAAAGTGCTCAAAAAAATGTCTTACAATGCTCAAACTGACAAACTGACTGCTCCAATGGCTTCCCAGCGTCCCAAAACCCCTGTTCGGGCTCTTTCGGCACCTGAAACGGTTGAAAGATGAGAAAGATAGGCCACCTGGAAGTCTCCTTCTCCAAGCTTGTTGTCTCTGGTTCTACAATTCGCACCTCCCTTCAACAAACCTGGCTCACACGCTCATTTAAGTGAAAAAACCTGGCACCAGGCACAACCACGCCAACAGTGCAAACCGTAGGACGATTAAGGCGCCTCCATCCCCTAACTGCCTCGGCACCTGGGCGTATGGTAGCATGTGACCGAATGCTAGGCAAAGTGGTTAATTCGTTGTCCAACCATGTAACTCCCGCGTGGTTAAACCACCGTTCAAACCACGGGTTACACACACGCACATTTAACCAAAGGTTATGGTTCAAAACCCCGCGTGCATGTTAATATAATATGCAAACTATAGTTTATATGTATACAATGTAATATTGCAATACATTGCAATTCAATGCAATGTGCACGCCAACGGTCGGGCCAATATATATATATATATATGGTCATATGTAATACAACGTGTCCTCAGGTCGGGGCTTAGCCTCGGCCTGACCCCCCTTTGCATCCAACATATATCAACATTAAATAATAGTAAAACCATATTACTAACAAGGTTCATGTGGCGGCATAATGGTTAATGAAGATTTGTTAAAGCTTAACAATGGGGGAGGTCCGGGGGTTGAACCCCGCGGACTCCCATAAAACTTTTACACATAACCAAACAATGAGGGGGACACGTGGCACCCTTGGATTGGGCCACATGTCCTCATATCATTCGCCATCATCCGGACACATGTCAACACGTTACTTGCCAACATCAACCAACTAAAACATACCACATCATCAACCTGTCATGTCATCGTATGGATGGTATGGCCCTGCCACGTCACCGTACGGACTGTACGGATTGTACGGACAGGTACAGTCAACATCCAAATTTTTTGCCTGTTTGGCTTGGTGAACAGATCACGATATCTTCTCCATACGGACTCCGTTATAGAAAGTAAATATATCGACGGAATAAGGAAGACGAGACAGACGCAATGGCATTGTTTTTGTCGCATTCCGAGCACTTTGAAAATTGAGCAAAATTTGATCCCCTGATCACACCTCCCCATTGGGAAGCTTTTGGACCACCAAAAGACTATCTCAGTCTATGTGAATATGAGGGTAAAGTTCCATCACCCTTCCAACCTCAATCCACTTGGCCTTGGATTCGTCCCTTTAAGACCAACTCGCAAATACTCCACATTTCCTCTCTTCGAAGTTCGCATTCTCCTGTCAAGTATGGTGTCTTCCTGCAGTTATGTTAGATACTCTGGAGAAAAATCATCTATGGAAGGAATCTGAACATTCTCTCCTTGATCATCAATCAACGGAGGCTCATACAACTTCAAATTCTCAACATTAACAACTGCATACATCTACATATATGGAGGAAAATCTAAACGAAAATCATTATTACCAATCTTGTCGATAATTTTGAAGGGACCATATCGAATTGGTTTCAACTTTTTACCTTCTCCTTTAAGCCTCTCCTTGCTGATGTAAAGCCACACTTCATCACCAACTTCGAAATTGTGATCAACACGATGCTTGTCATGTCTTTCTTTGTACTTGACCTGACTCTTTTCCAACTGCTCTTGCACCACTTGATGTATCAACTGAATTTGTTCAATGAACTTCTCTGCCCAATCAATATCATATTTCCCATCCACAACAATATTTTTCCCAAAGATGAAATCTAAAGGCGACCTGGGAAAATAGCCAAAACATGTCTCAAATGGCGACGTTTGCGTTGAAGAGTGCTTAGCTCGATTGTACGCATGTTGAATGTAGTGTAAATGTTCATCCCAAAGCTTAGCATTCTTGCTGCAATATGCATGAAGAAGATGTACCACTGTACGATTCACCACCTCTGTCTGACCATCTGTCTGTGGATGAAAAGCTATGCTCTTCTTAAGCTTGGTGTCTATGAGTGCCCACAAACTCGACCAAAAACTTCCAACAAATC
>JASDQU010239475.1:0-13014 GCA_032191745.1 Picea mariana
TCACCCAACTGACTCTGGTGGCGAGGACAACAATCATTCCTCTCAACCATCCAAGCTGTACCCAATTGATAAAGGATCTTTTTCTCAATTGTATTCATAGTATATAAACTTCTATATATTGAATAGATCATTATACCAAAGGGTATACTCAAGAACCCTAAATCAGTGTTACAAAATAAGATTGAACAAAAAACTTGGCAAGGTCGAAGAGTAAGAGTTTGACTTGATCTTGGGAAAAAATCGGATAATACAAATATTGAAAAGAGAAAAACTTGGCAAGCCCATAACAATGCATCTCCTATTGTCCCTCATAAGTTGGATTGAGTGAGAAGATTTATTTGCTTAAGATTTTTTGTGTACCCATCCTCATTTTTGACTTGTAGTGTTATGATGATTATAGATGTGCAACATTTTGTAGTTGATAATTAGTAAATTGAAACCCCTAGAGCAATAAAATATGATAATTATCTTTGATAATAAATCATGACCCTCTAACCCTCAACCTTAAGCCTTCTAAACATTTATCTTCTATTTCAGATATGAACACCATGAAAATTACATTAGCGGTACAAAAGCTTGGTTACATCATTATGCCAAAGATTAAAGTATGCCAGCCGCCCTTCCCTCTATAGGAAAGGAGTAAAAATACCAGCATTGGCTCCAATGTTGAGACAATTTGTATATTTTCTTAATACCCTTATCCTCGCTGGAATCTGCAATGCTATATCTGATTTGAAAACTTTGGTTTCCCCAAATACATTTCAAAAACTTAAGGCCAAAAAATGTTATAGACATAAAGAGAGACCTTATAATCCAATAGGACAGGTATACGTTGTAAGATGACCACTACTGACTAGAGTAGGTAGAAAATGCATTGACAGAGAATCGCAATGAAATGTAGTTTCAATACTGAAAATTTCAAAACTTTATGCTAGAACACACAATAGAGAGAAAACCTTGCAACCCAATCAGACAATTATACATTGTAAGATTGATAATTACTCCCAACTAGAGTCGGTAAAAATGCTTACATTTTCAAAAGCTGAAAGATAAAACACGTGATAGAGAGAAGACCTTATAACCCAATTAGACATGTATACGTTGTAACATGACCACTACTAACTAGAGTAAGTAGAAAATATATGTCCATAAAGATACATGTTGTTAACAAAGAATTCAACAAGAAGCAGGGGAAGCCATGAGATAGACATAAGTGCAAAAACATTGTTCACACTTCCATCAAAATCACTTCGATTGTAAGCTAAAATAAAATAATGATGATGATGCAATTATTTCATGGTCCACTAAGTCCATCTCTCAAGACATCTAAGGACGAATGAAGGAAACTCAATATTGAATGTTGTCCAGAAGAAGAGTTGGGGGAGAATCCAAAATGTCCACTGAGTTGTTGTATGAAAGGGGTCAAGCATTGTTTAATCTTGGATGGTCATTCTATATTTTTTTCATCATTTTGGGTACTTTTTGGTGTATAAAATAGAGTTAAGGACATGTAAAGTCTAGTTTAGGGTTGATCCTAATTCGGTGTCTTGGGGCCTTAAAACTTTCAAAGTTTGTTTTGGGCATTATGAAAGTATTTGGGGTTAAAAATTCACAATTCTAGTTCACGACCCCTCAATGATATTCTACTTGTCAGCGATTTCCAATGGTCCAAATAGCACCTAAATTGTTGTTTGTATGAGGGAGTTATTCCTTTGAAAATTTGAACTATTATTTTACCATTGTAATATCAAGAGGATCTGAGATTGATGATGGCCTATTTAAACTGATTAAATGAGGTTGTTATTCTACTGATTTGTAAATATATCAATATCATTCTTGAAACATGACCAGATTTGCATATCAATATCATTGCAAAAGTAAACAATTTGATGCAAATACTATGTTATTCCCTTGCTATGAATCCTCATAAGCATTATTATATCACAAAAATACTTTCTAACAATTTCCCATGGCCAGAGAACAAAAAAAACATACAAAATTATGTTTTTATTTTTTTATATTTACAATTTTATCTCTGTATCAATGTCCTGCCAGCAAATAAGTCCAGTGAGAAGTTGAATGTTTATGATTAAGATGTATTATAAATTAGGGTATGTGGTTCTTGTGCATTTTCCGCATTGGTACTTTCAAGTTCATTAGCTTCATCCTTTTCCATTTCATAGATAGCTATAGCATCTTCCTCTAGTTTTGTTTCAGTTGTTGTTGTATGTGATTGGTCATGCAATTATTTTCAAGGTATCACTATGTCTTCTTCCCAAGCATTTTCCTTCCTGTGGATAGTCTCATGAATTTCATTTGTTGCATTGATTTCTGAAAATGTTTGTGGATCTTCATGTTGTTCTTCTAAAGTTGTCGACAAGGTTGATTGTTGCTCAACATTTTTTCTTTCTTTCCCTTCTGCATTTTCATCATTATTCCTTTCATGTTCCAAACCTTCAGCTTCTCTTATTGCATTAATGAGTAGAGCATCTTCCTCATCTCTGGAACTACGCCCCTGGAACTATTCCCTTTGGAACTAAGCCCTCTGGAACTATGACCTCTGGAAACTGGAACTACGCCCTTTGGAACTACGACCTCTGGAACTACGTCGCTGGAACTACAGAACTACGCCCTCTAGAACTACGTCGCTGGAACTATTCCCTCTGGAACTATGACCGCTGGAACTACGTTGCTGGAACTGCACCCCTTGGAACTACGCCCTCTGGAACTATGCCATTGGAAGTACGCCCTTTGGAACTATGACCTCTGGAACTACACCCTCTGGAACTATGCCACTGGAACTACACCCTCTGGAACTATGACCTCTGGAACTACGCCACTAGAACTACGCCCTTTGGAACTATGCCCTCTGGAACTATGACCTTTGGAACTACGCCCTATGCAACTACACCCTCTGCAACTACGCCGCTGGAACTATGCCACTGGAACTATGCCCTCTGGAACTACGCCCTCTGGAACTATGACCTTTGGAACTATTCCCTTTGGAACTATGCCCTCTGGAACTACGACCTCTAGAACTACGCCATTGGAACTACAAAACTACGCCTTCTGGAACTACGCCGCTGGAACTACACCCTTTGGAACTACGCCACTAGAACTACGTCGCTGGAACTACACCCTCTGGAACTATGACTGCTAGAACTACGCCCTCTGGAACTACGCTGTTGGAACTACACCCTCTAGTGCCCTATGGAACTATGCCCTCTGAAACTATAACCTCTGAAACTACACCACTGGAACTACGCCCTCCTACAACTACGCCCTCTGCAACTACGCCGCTGAAACTACGCCACTGGAACTATGCCCTCTGGAACTACGCCTTCTGGAACTATGACCTTTGGAACTATGCCCTTTGGAACTACTCCCTCTGGAACTATGACCTCTGGAACTACACCGCTGGAACTACAAAACTACGCCATCTGGAACTATGCCGCTGAAACTACGTCGCTGGAACTACGCCCTCTAGAACTATGACCGCTGGAACTAGGCCCTCTGGAACTACGCCCTCTGGAACTATGCTCTCTAGCGCCCTCTTGAACTATGCCCTCTAGAACTATGACCTATGGAGATACACCACTGGAAATACGCCCTCCGGAACTACGCCCTCTGGAACTATGACCTCTGCAATTACGCCCTCTGCAACTACGCCCTTTGGAACTACGCCCTCTGGAACTACGACCTCTGGAACTACATCGCTGGATCTATTCCCTCTGGAACTACGTCGCTGGAACTACGCCCTGTGGAACTATGCCCTCTGGAACTATGACCTCTGGAACTACGCCCTCTGGAACTATGCCGCTGGAACTACGCCCTCTGGAATTACACCCTCTGGAACTACGCTGCTAGAACTACGCCCTTTGGAACTATGATCGTTGGAACTACGCCCTCTGGAACTACGCCCTCTGGAACTATGACCTTTGGAACTATGACCTTTGGAACTATGACCGCTGGAACTACGCCACTGGAACTACGCCCTTTGGAACTACGCCACTGGAACTACACTGTTGGAACTATGCCATTGGAACTATGCCCTCTGGAACTACGCTGCTGGAACTACAGCCTCTGGAACTATGACCACTAGAACTACACCTCTGGAACTACGCCCTCTGGAACTATGCCCTCTAGCGCCCTCTGGAACTACGCCACTAGAACTACGCCCTCTGGAACTACACCCTATGGAACTATGACCGTTGGAACTATGCCACTACAACTATGCCCTCTGGAACTACGCCCTCTAGAACTACACCCGCTGGAACTAGGCCCTATGGAACTATGCCCTATGGAACTATGACCTTTGGAACTAGGCCCTCTGGAACTATGCCACTAGAACTACTCTCTCTTGAACTATGATATCCGGAACTATGCTGCGAGAACTACGCCGCTGGAACTACACCCTCTAGAACTATGCCACTAGAACTACGCCCTCTGGAACTATGACCGCTGGAACTATGCCTCTGGAACTATGCCCGCTGGAACTACGCTCTCTGGAACTATGACCTCTGGAACTACGCCCTCTGGAACTATACCACTGGAACTACGCCCTATGAAACTATGACATTTGGAACTACGTCACTGGAACTATGACCGCTGGAACTACGCCACTGGAACTACGCCCACTGGAACTATGCCCTCTGGAACTATGACCTATGGAACTACACCCTCTGGAACTACGCTTGCTGGAACTATGCCCTCTGGAACTATGACCTTTGGAACTACGCCCTCTGGAACTATGCCACTGGAACTACACCCTTTGGAACTATGACCTCTGGAATTACGCCACTGGAACTATGCCCCTGGAAATACGCCCTCTGAAACTACGCCGCTGAGACTACATCCTCTGAAACTATGACCGCTGAAACTACGCCCTCTAGAACTATGACCGTTGGAACTACGTCGCTGGAACTATGCCCTCTGGAACTACGCCTCCGGAACTATGCCCTCTGGAACTATGACCGCTGGAACTACCTCTAGAACTATCCCACTGGAACTACACCCTCTGGAACTACGCCCTCTAGTGCCCTCTGGAACTATGCCCTCTTGAACTATGACCTCTGGAACTATGCCACTGGAACTACGCCCTCTAGAACTACGCCCTATGGAACTATGACCACTGGAACTATGCCACTGGAACTACGCCCTCTGGAACTAAGCCCGCTGGAACTACGCCCTATGGAACTACGCCCTATGGAACTATGACCTTTGGAACTACAGCCTATGGAACTATGCCACTGGAACTATGCCCTCTGGAACTATGACCTCTGGAATTACACCTCTGGAACTACGCCCCTGGAAATACACCCTCTGGAACTACACCGCTGGAACTACGCCCTCTGGAACTATGACCGCTGGAACTACGCCCTCTGGAACTAAGACCTCTGGAACTACGCCGATGGAACTATGCCCTCTAAAACTACGCCGCTGGAACTATGCCCTCTAGAACTATGACCGCTGGAACTACCTCTAGAACTACGCCACTGGAACTACACCCTCTAGCACCCTCTAGAACTATGCCCTCTGGAACTATGACCTCTGGAACTACGCCACTGGAACTATGCCCTCTGGAACTACGCCCTATGGAACTATGACCACTGGAACTACACCACTGGAACTACACACTCTGGAACTACGCCCGCTGGAACTATGCCCTATGGAACTATGCCCTATGGAACCACGCCCTATGGAACTATGACCTTTGGAACTACACCCTCTAGAACTATGCCACTGGAACTATGCCCTCTGGAACTATGACCTCTGGAATTCCGCCACTGGAACTACGCCCTTTAGAACTATGACCACTAGAAATACCTCTGGAACTACGCCACTAGAACTACACCCTCTGGAACTATGACCTCTCGAACTACGCCGCTGGAACTATGCCCTATGGAACTACGCTGCTGGAATTAGGCCCTTTGGAACTATGACCACTGGAACTACCTCTAGAACTACACCACTGGAACTACGCCCTCTAGCGCCCTCTGGAACTACGCCCTCTTTAACTATGACCTATGGAACTACGCCACTAGAACTACGCCCTCTGGAACTACGCCCTATGGAACTATGACTGCTGGAACTACGCCACTGCAACTACGCCCTTTGGAACTACGCCCTCTGGAACTACACCCGCTGGAACTACACCCTATGGAACTATGCCCTATGGAACTATGACCTTTGGAACTAAACCGTCTGGAACTATGCCACTGGAACTACGCCCTCTGGAGCTATGACTTCTGGAATTACGTCACTGGAACTATGCCCTATGGAACTACGCCACTGGAACTATGCCCCCTGGAACTATGACCGCTGGAACTACGCCCTCTAGAACTATACCACTGGAACTACGCCCTCTGGAATTATGACCTCTGGAACTATGTCGCTGGAACTACGCCCTCTGGAACTACGCCGCTGGAACTATGCCCTCTGCAACTATGACCGCTGGAACTACCTCTGGAACTATGCCCTCTGGAACTATGCCACTGGAACTACGCCCTCTGAAACTATGACCTCTGGAACTATGCCTGGTGGAACTACGCCCTCTGGAATTATGACCTCTATAACTACGCCCTCTGGAACTACGACCTCTGGAACTACGCCTGGTGGAACTACGCCCTCTGGAACTATGACCTCTATAACTACGCCCTCTGGAACTACGCCTGCTGGAACTACATGCTCTAGAACTACGCCCACTGGAACTACGCCACTAGAACTACACCCTCTGGAACTATGGCCTTTGGAACTACGTCGTTGGAACTACGCCCTCTGGAACTACGTCACTGGAACTACGCCCTTTTGAAGTATGACCGCTAGAACTACCTCTGGAACTACGCCCTATGGAACTACGCCAATGGAACTACACCCTCTGGAACTATGACCTCTGGAACTACGCCGCTGGAACTACGCCCTCTGGAACTATGCCGCTGGAACTACGCCCTCTGGAACTATGACCGCTGGAACCATGCCCTCCGAAACTAAGCCCGCTGGAACTACCCTCTCTAGAACTATGACCTCTGAAACTACGCCCTTTGGAACTATGCCACTGGAACTACGCCCTAGAAAACTATGACATCTGGAACTATGATCGCTGGAACTACGCCACTGGAACTACGCCCACTAGAACTACGCCCTCTGGAACTATGACCTCTAGAACTACGCCCTCTAGAACTATGCTTGTTGGAACTACGCCCTCTGGAACTATGACCTCTAGAACTAGGCCCTCTGAAACTATGCCACTGGAACTACGCCCTCTGGAACTATGACCTCTGGAATTATGCCGCTAGAACTACGCCCCTGGAACTGCGCCCTCTGGAACTACGCCGCTGGAACTACGCCCTCTAAAACTATGACCGCTGGAACTACTCCCTCTAGAACTATGACCTCTAGAACTACACCGCTAGAACTATGCCCTCTGGAACTATGCCGGTGGAACTATGCCCTCTAGAACTATGACCGCTGGAACTACCTCTAGAACTACGCCACTGGAACTACACCCTCTGGAACTATGCCCTCTAGTGCCCTCTGGAACTATGCCCTCTGGAACTATGACCTCTGGAACTACGCCACTGGAACTACGCCCTCTAGGACTATGCCCTATGGAACTATGACCGCTGGAACTATGCCACTGGAACTACGCCCTCTGGAACTACACCCACTGGAACTACACCCTATGGAACTACGCCCTATGGAACTATGACCTTTGGAAGTATGCCCTTTAGAACTATGCCACTGGAACTACTCCCTCTGGAACTATGACCTCTGGAATTACGCCTCTGGAACTACGCCCCTAGAACTACGCCCTCTGGAACTACACCGCTGGAACTACGCCCTCTGGAAATATGACCGCTAGAACTACGCCCTCTAGAACTATGGCCTCTGGAACTACACCGTTGGAAGTATGCCCTCTGGAACTACTCCGCTGGAACTATGCCCTATGGAACTATGACCGCTGGAACTACCTCTAGAACTACGCCACTGGAACTACGCCCTCTAGAACTACACCCTCTAGCGCCCTCTAGAACTATGCCCTCTTGAACTATGACCTCTGGAACTATGCCACTGGAACTATGCCCTCTAGAACTACGCCCTATGGAACTATGACCGCTGGAACTACGCCACTGGAACTACACCCTCTAGAACTACGCCCGCTGGAACTACGCCCTATGGAACTATGCCCTATGGAACTATGACCTTTGGAACTATGCCCTCTGGAACTATGCCACTGGAACTATGCCCTCTGGAACTATGACCTCTGGAATTACGCCACTGAAACTATGCCCTTTGGAACTATGACCGCTAGAACTACCTCTGGAACTACGCCACTGGAACTACATCCTCTGGAACTATGACCTCTGGAACTACACCGCTGGAACTATGCCCTATGGAACTACGCCGCTGGAATTACGCCCTTTGGAACTATGACCACTGGAACTACCTCTAGAACTACACCACTAGAACTACGCCCTCTAGCGCCCTATGGAACTACGCCCTCTCGAACTATGACCTATGGAACTACGTCACTAGAACTACGCCCTCTGGAACTACGCCCTATTGAACTATGACCGTTGAAACTACGCCACTGGAACTACGGCCTCTGGAACTACGCCCTCTGGAACTACACCCGCTGGAACTATGCCCTATGGAACTACGCCCTATGGAACTATGACCTTTGGAACTACGCCTTCTAGAACTATGCCACTGGAACTACGCCATCTGGATCTATGAACTCTGGAATTACGTCGCTAGAACTATGCCCTATGGAACTACGCCGCTGGAACTACGCCCTCTGGAACTATGACCGCTGAAACTACGCCCTCTGGAACTATGCCACTGGAACTACGCTCTCTGGAATTATGACCTCTGGAACTACGCTGCTGGAACTACGCCCTCTAGAACTACGCCACTGGAACTACACCCTCTAGAACTATGATCGCTGGAACTACCTCTGGAACTACGCCCTCTGGAACTACGCCACTGGAACTACGCCCTCTGAAACTATGACCTATGGAACTACGCCCGGTGGAACTATGCCCTCTGGAACTATGACCTCTGGAACTACGCCCTCTGGAACTATGCCTTCTGGAACTATGCCCTTTAGAACTATGCCCACTGGAACTACGCCACTAGAACTACGCCCTCTGGAACTATGACCTCTGGAACTACGCCGTTGGAACTATGCCCTATGGAACTATGCCGCTGGAACTATGCCCTTTGGAACTATGACCACTAGAACTACCTATGGAACTACGCCCTCTGGAACTACGCCAGTGGATCTACGCCCTCTGGAACTATGACCTCTAGAACTACGCCGCTGGAACTATGCCCTCTAGAACTACGCCACTGGAACTACGCCCTCTGGAACTATGACCACTGGAACTACACCCTCTAGAACTACGTCCTCGGGTGTTATGGAGGGATTTCTCTACAGAATTTTTCATGTACGTGTATGCCTCCCTGAGTTTCTGTGATATGTTTCATCTCTGTTAGTATGTCTAGGTTGTTGATTGCAGTTAATTAATGCCAACCTGTTGCAGAATTGTTCTCTTATTAATGCCTACTCAGAAATCTAAACTTTATGCTCTTTACATTTGGGTTGTTGCTTTTGTTAATTCCCTCTTTGTATATGGTTTTATCCAAAACAATTCGGAAGAAGTCAGTTTCACTGGATTCAATCCACATATGGCATAGTTCCAAACCCCTGGGGGCATAGAGGAACTATGATTTTGAAACTTGGACCTATGAAACTTATGCTGGTACCAAAATTTCTGCTGATTTTTGTCTGAAATTTTTCCCCAAAATAGCCCATTTTGAATAATTTTTATCCTACACCCTAATCCCGCACTAATCCATTGAAAGCTTGTTGCACTAAACCGTTGAATGCTTGTTGCATTCGAAGCAAAGGAATATTACAAAAACTGCATTATTTTACAGGATTGATATGACAGGAATTGACTCAGCCATCCAGAGTAAGAAAGCAATGGGGTGTTMKGTTTCTCTTTTCAGTGTAAATTCAGATCARCGACATTGCAATAGAGGTCGYARGAAAATKTTTAGCTATGTACTTTCAATGTTTAKCTATGTATTTTCAATGTATTTTTCTCARCARTCAACTTATAAAACAATTCAWAGGCACTTAAAASGAAGAAAGCATTATCCCCTTAACTATATRAAGTGGGATCTCCMTATGAAGTGGGGTTAGAGGATTAGTGGTCTAAAGAAAAGAGTAAATCAATTTGTAACAAGTAATATGATATCACTACAATCACCACGAGTGCCCAAAAATTTAGTGAGCATGCTTTATATATTGGTCAATATAATGAAATTTGATCTCTTTTTTTATTGCAGTGTTTTTCTCTTACTTATTGTGACCCACTCTCACATCATCATGAATTATGTCTTGATTAATTTATTCAATCACATCACATATAGTACAACGAACTTTTTTTCTACTCGTTGCTTGTAGTTTTCTCTCCAACCCTTGCATTGTGAGGGTCCAAACCCTTGGTCGAATATCAAAAAAAAAATAATGTATCAAAAAATTATTAATCAACAATGTAACAACTCCTAGTGACTAGTAACTTCTAAATGTGTCACATTGTCCCACATTTTATTTAGATTGATTCAATTAATCCTCATGTATATTGACCTATCCAATAATATTACTTATTATATATTAACTGTCACATATTCATGAATCTTAATAGATTTGTATTTGTATCTTTCTTTTTTAATTTCAAAACTTAAAAATATATATATATATATTTTATGATAGTGAAGCTCCGTCTCTTGTTCTTATTTTGATTAATCTTCCTCTCAAATCTCCACATTTGAAAAACCATTGCAAGATAAGAGATACATAGTGAAGTACACATTCTATAGACTCTAAACTAAACTAATATATGAAGGAAGCCCACTAATACATATACATCATATAGACATTAAAGCCCTTTTTTTCAAAATGATACTTTTCTTCTCATACAATATTAATAGAATGACATATATGCAAAAGGTAAATTTTGAAAAGGCCAGGCTCTAAAGAAACCCTAACATAACAACCACAAAATGACACCAATTTGAGATTTGAAAGCGATAAAGGCATATGCTTCCATCTTGAGTATGCCCACCATAGCTTTACATAATGTAGTGTTATGCCCTGCTGTGTGGTTGCATTATCCACATCATGACAAATTTGTCAGTTTCATAAGGGGTCACAAGGGGCTAATAGAGGCACACAGTCTTAAGGCTAAGGTACACAAGGCAAACGTGAGTCACATTCACTGCTAAGGTACCGCATTTTTAAACTTGCATTCACCGCGACGTTTGAAACTCCATTTGACCGCAGCATTTTTAAACTTGCATTCACTGCGACGTTTGAAACTCCATTTGACCGCAGCATTTATAAATTTGCATTCACCGCGACGTTTGAAACTCCATTTGACCGTAGCATTTTTAAACTTGCATTCACCGCGGCGTTTGAAACTCTATTTACCGCAACATTTTTAAACTTGCATTCACCGCGGCTGAAACTCTATTTACCGCATTAAACATTTTTACCGCATTTTAAAACTCTATTTACCGCATTTTTAAACATTTTTACCGCATTTTTAAATTATATTTACTCGCAACGAAGATATTCAAGAACTAGCATTTACGGCGGCGATTGAAAAAACTTTATTTGCGGCGCCCACATCGCACTATAGATTTTTCTGTTTGCGGCGCCCATTTGAAAAGAACATTTCATCAAAAACACCGGCAATACAATGACTCAACATTTGTCCGGATCTTATCAGGGATCTACCCAGAAAAATATATTCTCACGAACGTGAATGTGAGTCTACATTCTAATATTCTCAGAAACCCAGAAAAGAATTCTCATAATAACTCAACTAAACATCATTCGCACATCCACGGAATTCAGCCCCAAACCTTCCCCGAATCATCGATTGTCCTGTTAGAACGTGGCTTCTTGAACCAACCAAAGCTTGGAGAGTGTTTTAGTTGAAACATTGGCCGGAACATCGAGCAAGCATGAAGAATCGAGGACAATGGCCTTGACCGTACAAGACTCTGGAAGCCAACTTTTAGAAAAAATTTCCAACCCTCTTGACGTTTTTTCATACCTCTATTCATTTCCCAGAAGTCCATTTGTCAGCTTTAAAAAATTTCACATGAGGAAAACTTTGGAACTTTCACAACTTCATAAAATTTTTTATTAGTTTTCGGGGAGATTGTTGCCATTCATACGAGAAGCATATAAATAAGATGTAAGAGCAGGATTTAAAGTGACAAAAAATCAATGTAGTTAGCAGAAAACATATTCATTGGGCATTTCGTCTATGTGCTATGGCTTCTTTGTTTGAACAGGTTGATGTTCTGAGCTGTCTCCATTCACCATACTTGCTTGCATTGATTGGGTACTGTGCAGACCATGATCACAGACTCTTAGTGTATGAGTTCATACCCAATGGAAGCCTTCAGGAGCACCTTTACTCCAATGGTGAGAAGCCACCTTTCTCAACTGGTGCTTTTATCATAGAGTCCATGAAAAGGTTTTTTATTTTTTGAACTGGTGAAGCTCAGACAAAAACTTAATTTCATGCTAATTAGCCACCCTCATTCTTGCCAACAATTCTGCACTGGCCCATTTTCGAGTATCACATAGTCTCTTAGGATTTTGCTCTTAGAAGTCCTGAAAACCTAGGGTATTCTCGAAATCACCCTCCACATAACAATTCGATGAAGCATCTGGAAGGGGGTGATGGTAAAAGCTCCTATGCATGCCAGAGCAGTTCCTACACATTTGTCAAAATAAATACAAAGGCTTTTTAAACTGTTCCATGTTCCTGTATTTTAACTCAACTGGAAATGAAAATATTTAACACCCCTGTTTCGTTTAGAGTTTCATACTCTTAGTGTCCTATGGGCAGTCCAGAGTTGAGACAGGTATAGCCATAGGTATTCAGGATTTCCATAGATGCCCACAATGGAAAGGACAGCCTCATA
>JASDQU010239476.1:2575-16780 GCA_032191745.1 Picea mariana
TTAATCCTTGAAATTTGGGAACTAGCCACTAGTTCAACTAGCCTCTCTTCAAGGATTTGAAACTTCATGGAACATATTCAAAACAACTTATACAATGATGAGAACTTTTACAAAGAAGCTATCGATACCTTTTCTGCCAAAGTTTCAAGTTAAATGAAGTCCATCGAAGGGAACAAAATCTTCCTTCTAAAGTTCGATTAAAACAAATAAATGCATGTTGGCTAAGGAGGATCAAGGTTACGAGAAATACTTGTTGAATGTGACACTATAAATTCAAAAAGAGGTGATTTATTATTTAAGCTTGTTGACTTAACCAAAGAATTGGAGGTCCCACAGTTGATAATGGACTTAATACTTCTTTCAAGTGATCAATTACAAGAACAGTTGGATTCCCTTAAAACTTCGTGGGAAAGTGAATTTAACGACCTAACTGAATATTGAGAGGAATAAGTGGAGAAGTGGCTAATTCCTTACATGAACACAAATGAAGACATTGAATATGTACTTCACCAAATAGGTTTTGATTTTAAATATATTGAAAATGAGTTGTTCGACGCAAGGATAAAACATGAAACAATGGTTTCTCCCATGTGGGAGTACATTCAAAATATGGTTAAATAATACCTTGATCAAAATAATTGAACTTGATCAACAAAAATAAGTTACTACCATTAGGGCACCTCCAATCGAGAAACCTACAAAAGAGACTTCAACAAGCAAATGAACGGTCTAGATTTTCCATCATAGTAAGTTAAGTAGTCATCTCATTAATCCTTTACTTCCTTTTCTTCTATGTTAGAAACCATTCTTTGTTTCTTCTAGTTATTTATTTTATTATTGGTCCACATGAGCCCCATCCTAGTCCATTTACGATGAATGCATTTACTTTTACTAATATTACATACTTAAAAATAAAAAAACTTTTGTATATTTTTTGAGGTTCCCTAGAGAACTATTTGGGGCACATGTCTAGTGATTTCTCTGACTATGAGTTTTAAGCATGAGATTTCAAGAATGGGGTCTATTAAAATATCTTTAAGTTTTGATTGCAAAATCATGTTAATTTCTCTGCAAATGTGGTCCTTATTTATTATTCTTTCCAATGATGTGTTCTACTTTGATTATGCTATGATGGAAATGGAGTCCTTTAATATTTATCATTTTAACGGTTTATAGTTTTGTATAATATCTCTATTGTCAATATTCTTTTATGAATACGCTAGGTACTTTCTTCGGAATTTTAATGAATGAATATTTATTCCTTTAAAAGACTGATCTTTTAGGGAATTCCTTATAAATTTGTAGTATATTAAAAGAGTAGTACCACCTCTCTAAAAAATCAGGAGGATTTATCCTTGTGATGTTATCTTTAAGACCCTGAACAATATTTCAGATAAACAATTTTGTTGACCATAGTAGGGATCTAAACAAAAGGCTGATTTCATAGACCTGGAGAGTTGAATGCTACCTAGACCTAGATACTGATTATATTGGAAGATCAAAGAATCATACTTGACCAGTTGTACAATTTAGATTTATCTACAGAAAGAATTCGAGAAGAAATAAAAAATACTTAGAAATTATTGGCTTGACAAGAAGAGGCAGTTGAAGTTCAAAGATGAAGGAGACATCGATAACGAAGATGGAATCATACAAAGGACCATTAAAAAGAAGAAAAAATATATTCTTGAAATTCATCGAGAAACTTAAGGTTCAACATTTGAAGTTGAGGGTGTAGTAACAATGGTCGATCGAGAAGAGGAAATAAATGAAATTCCTAATGATGAAAGAAGAGAAAATCAAATATGAAGAAACTCGAGGAGAAGACCTAGATATAGTCCCCTTAATTTACAGGGAGAGAAACATTAGTTTCCCACTCTCCATCAAGGTATTTTTCCTATCTTCACAGACGATGGGATTATAGATCCCAAAAATCACATGGATCAGTTCCTCACCATATGTGACATCCCTTTGATTGAACATGATGATGTGATGGTGAGAGATTTTCTTTAAACTTTAATAGTTCCAGCCTATGATCGATACCTCTCACTCCCAACACATTCAATTGGTTCCTTTGATGATATGGAAGATATATTTATGTCCAAATATTCTTGGCCCATTGCATATCATACTTTACTCAGTTAGTTTACTCAAATACACCTTGAAAATAATGAAAGGATCAGAGATTTCAACTTGCATTTTTCAAGACTTTATATCAAATTCGAGAAGACCAGTGCTCGAATGAACAAGTCATATTTGGGTGCTATTAAAATGAAATTCCATAAAATGTTAATTATGCAATAAAGGATGCACAAATCACAACATTATATGAGGCAATGAGGAAATAAAATTAAATGGAAGGAAACATGTTGGAAAATAAGGTCGATCAAGAAATTATTCTTGGAAGAGTTCAAAGACATATGACAAGCTTATCTGTATCATCTCAGGCTCCATGTTCATCCAAATAAATCAAAGAAAAGGTGGTTGGAAGAGGATTTTTTCAAGGACAACTCCCAAATGTGAGAAATATTCTTGCTCCTAAAGATGCTTAAAGAACCCATCAGAATACAAAGATAACACAATTGAATCGAAAAATTCGACAAATGCAAAATGAAATTACTCATTTGAAGAAGGATAATAATATAGTTCCACAACATCAAGATGCAAGGTATTTGGAACCAAAATTCAGAAATAGAGTTGATAGAAATCATAGAAATGAAGAGAACCGACCACCTTGAGTTCAAAATACAAATCTCATCGTGCTAGAAGAGATTGATGAAGAATATTTTATTGAAAAAAATGAGGAGTTTAATCAAGAGTAAATGAATGATAAATATCAAATATTAGAATGAGTGAAAACGGAATAAATTTCATCATCTTTTGAAATATCTAATGAACAAGAAGAAAATGATTATACAGAGCAAGACAACGTTGTACAAACCAAGAATCAAGCAAACAAGTTCAAGCCCAGAGTTCAACTAGGTAAAGAAAAGGAAAAAAATAATGTTCCAAAACCAAAAAACAACAACCAGTTGTAAATCAATCCAAAAAACCACCACATATGACTTAAAATGTGGTTGATGAATTGACTAAGCTTCAGATCACTCAACCATTTATGGAGGTAGTCAAGATACCTCAAAAAAGAGAAAATATACTAAAATTTTTGGATGATACAAGTTTATTTGGTTCGAGGATAGAAGTAGTTGTCATGAACACCAAACTTCTTCATTGTGTATATCTCATCCTCACGATCCCAACACAACTTGAATAGGCTCAAACGAAATTCATATGAGAGAGATATCGTGTTTTGTCTGTTTTCCCAAACAGGAAATTTTTTTCTGAATGTACAGTCTGTATAGGCTGACGTGGCAACTAACTATACAGTCCGTACGACGGTATAGCTGACATGCTAGGATGGATGGGAAGAGGGTGATGTGTCAAGATGACTATGTATTGGTTGAAGTGGACCAATCCATGGTCGACATGTGCCATGTTCATGGATGAATGAAAGGGTACCACGTGGCCCAACCAGGGGCTGCCATATGGCACCCCCTTGTTGTTGTTTAAAAGTTTGTTTAGGGTCCACGGGAATCAAACCTGAGACCTCCATACAAGGAAATACTTCGCATAAGTCGGGCCACCAGCCCGCCTAACCAAATTTTCTTACCCATATATGGCGAGCACATCTTTTGAATTTGAATGGTGTTTCATTCGACGAGAAAAAGGGTCAGGGCTTAGCCCCAACCCTGGTTAGGAAACTCTACAACCTTACCATATGACCAATCGTGCGGGGAGCCAATGGTTCTAGCCAATGGGTGTGAGTTTTTAGGATCGACTGTCGGCCATGTGGAACACCTGACCTCCATGCGACCATAACCTCCACCGAGAAAGGTGCTAGTAGTTCTAACTGTGCGCCAAATCCACCTAGGCGACCAATATATTAGAGGAGCTAGGTTTTGTAGCATGTTCTAGGTTTTGCAGACGATGGGTGCATTTTTTAGAGCAGAGACAACAAGCTATTGGGGAAAACTTCCAAGAAGTGTATTTTCTTCAATTTTTGGCCAAACCAGGTGCAAAAAGAGCCCAACTAGGGGTTTTTGGACATTCTGGAGCCATTGGATCCATTGGAGCCATCTATTTTGCATTTTGAGAACTGTAAATAATTTATTTTAACAATTTGAGCATATAATGAAAATTATCCATTGAAACTTGGACTAGGAGATGTAGCCCAAGAGAGGGGTGAACTCCTTTATCATTTTGTTGTGTTATGTGCTTATTTTGATGGTTGTTTATGACTATTTATGCTGTTCATTTTAAGTGTAAAAACTCAATATTTTCATCTACTTGCAATTTGATCCAATTTCCCAAGACACATACATTTCCACTTGCAATTTTTATATACAAACCTTTTCATTTTCAGATCAAGTTGGTTTCAGAGAAAAGGTTTTTGAAGGTTTGATTGTTTGCAAGTGTTTTGTTTTTTGATGCTTACAAGGTTTAATCTTACAAGAGGAGAAGGGAAACTTGTAGAGACAAGTTCTCAACTTTCAAGAAGGAGAAAAATACATTCACCTCAAGCTTCAAGGAGGCATTCACCAAGAATGGCTCATGAGGAGAGTCATGAAATTCCTATTTCATAAGAGGAAAATTCCAGTAAATCCTTTTATGATATGACAAAAATGGTGAAAGTTTTATTTGAAGAAAGAAATGCAAGGTTTCAAGGAGATTTCTCAAATCCTCCAAGAGGTAATGAGGATAATGGTGATAAGACTCCAAAAGGGAATGGTGGAATGGTAACACTCCACCTTCTTCACCTCCATATTCCACTTCTTCTACCATTTCACAACCACCTCCAAATTCTCCAAAAGAACATGGTAAAATTCCTCCACAGACTCCTTTACTTAATGATCCAGGTGGATATTGGTGACCACCCACTTGTTCCAACTAGCTCCTTTTGCCAGTTTTTAGTTCAACATGTTCTTTTGTACTTTTTTGTAATTGTGGGTTCTACACTTCCGGGGTTGTCAAAATACCTACACAACTTCCAGGTGGATACCGGTGGCCTCCCACCTAATACAAATGGATAATTTTGTATGTTTTCACGTCAGCACATCTTGTTGTACTTCCACGGCTATTTTGAGGCCCTAACCAATGTTATTTTTTCTCAACATAGTCAAACTGTAGACATAGTTAGATTTTGATGACGCAATGTGTATTTCTATGAAATACCTTTCCAACGGGATATCACACGCCTAAAATGAAGGTCGTATGCAAACGTTACGACCTTAGGAAGTTGAGGTACCAAATTACACCAACTTACCCATAGGGCCCACATGAATTTTGGCGTTTCACCTTCTAGGTTTAGGTTTTTGAATGTCTAGGGTTTTGGAATTCTTGTTTAACATAAAACATGCCTTCAGAGCCTTATTGTAATAATGTTTTGGCAAATGAGCGTAGCTATCACATCTCTTCCCAGAGACAAAGCTGCCACCATTCTAGCGAGTCGTGCACTCTATATTTTTACAGTCTCTTTACAATTATTTCATTAATAGAAATCAAGTATGTCTGTATTTCTTTGTTTATGGAAATTTTCATGAGTGTTTCATCGTAATATCTCTGCTTTCATTTCGTTCCAAACATAATCTGGATCAGTGGTATTAGATCATGCTGCTCTTGATTGTTTTTCAACAATTGTCCCCGACGAGGTTCGAGTATAGCCAGTTGGGTCTCGAGTTTTTCTCTCTTGAGGACAATCACTCTCGCACACCCAAGAAACCCTCGATGGAGGCAGAAAATAAAGACGATGGAGAAAAATATTCTATTAACCTGTTGCTTAAGCAAGCTCTCGCGTGACAAAGGTACGACATGATGAAGAATATTGCACACATTCTTCAATGCCTGTCGATAGCAACAGGCACATCTTCATTAAGCAACCATTTTGGAGGAACCTCTCCCTTCAAGGTACAAGTTAATTTTGATATTCCCGTCTTTGAAGGTCAGATAGATGCAGATGCCATAGAAAAATGGTTAAATCTATTAGAATTTTATTTCTCTGTTCAAATTTTTTTCGACAGGGAAAATATCACCTTCACACTCCTCAAGGCTCTCCCCCATGTCAAACATTGGTGTGAAAATTACTAGGAGAAAATTTCCATAGAGGAATATGGAATCTATGGGGTCGATCCCACTTAGTATTTTTTTGTGGATGCAGTCAAAGAACAATACTATCCTGTTGATAACTATGAATACCAATACATGATATGGACCACACTGTGGCAAGAGAAGAGCCAAACAATGTTGGAGTTTACAAATACTTTCCATACCTTGCACACCAAGATGGGTATCAAGGAATCTGAGAGACATATAGTTCTGAAATATCGTGGGGCTCTGCATAGGTACATCCAAACCGAAATGGATTTCCTAAACATCTCATCATTTGGAGATGCCTATCGATATGCTGTCAAAATCGAGCAGAAATGTAGGTACCAGAACAAATTGGAATTCTGGTCTGCAAATATGCAACAACCAAAGCACGGTAAAGAAGGCCCTAGCCAACATCCCCTAAAAAACCAGTCCAAGACATAGGAAAAAAAGGGTAAAGGGAATAAGAATGACATTGGGAAGTGGTGTGACTTCCACAAAATCCCTTGGCACAACACCGATGAATGTTGCTCAAAACAGTCATTGGTGGCCGAGGTTAAAGACACAAAGTTGAACCATGATTCAGAATCCAATCCAAAAAATATTGAAAATAGATAGATCATCGATGCATACCCCACTGCCATTGTCGTGACCGCAACAATTCAACCAAAAGAATCAGTAGATCCTAAAGTGGGGGAATGCCTATTCCATTCACAGATGTGGGTGAAGGGGACCCTGTTGCATTTCAATGTTGATAATGATAGCCAGAAGAACCTCATCTCAAATAAGGGCATCAAACAGTTGGGGTTGTCGACAACACCACACCCGTAGTCATACAACATCAGGTGGCGTCACCAAGGACAATATCTCAGTGTCAGCCATAAGTGTTTCTTGTCCTATGGCATCCAACCCTTCAAGGATGACGTAGTGTGTGATGTTGTCCCTCTTGATGTCCGTGAGGTGGTTTTGGGCCAACCATATATGTGGAGATGACACACTGTCTATGATTCTAGACCCTATAGTGTCATTATTTCTCTAGAAGTTCATCTCTATTAGATACCAGAGGTAGTTCTGACTACTGCTCCAGCAAAAAAGTGTCGCAAGGTAATCTCTCATACTGCAAAATTCATCCTCTTCACAGTCTGTTCAAAGGATGCACATAAGACCACTACAGCCTCTGCAGCCTCAACACCTTCTATACAAAAAAAACAGATTGCTTCTTCACCTACAATGGTGCCTGCACAATGCCTCGTCAAACCCAGAGACAACAGACTGGTGGAGCATATTCAACCCTACTAGCAACAATCTTGTGACAGTCTTCCATAGACCAAGCAACATAAATTCTCCAACAAAGCATGTAGCTCACCAAGATTCATATTTAGAAAATGCCTTCCCCTCTTCCCTAGGCACTCAACGCAATGGAGACCATTTCTTCCTAAGGGGGGAGCATTGATCCAGGTGGATATTGGTGGCCACCCACTTGTTCCAACTAGCTCCTTTTGTCAGTTTTTAGTTCAACACATTCTTCTGTACTTCTTTGTAATTGTGGGTTCTACACTTCTGGGGCTGTCTGAAGCCCTACACATCTTTGAGGTGGATATCGGTGGCCTCCCACCTAATCCAACTGGATTATTTGGTATATTTTCACATCAACACATCTTGTCGTACTTCCAGGGCCGTTTTGAGGCCCTAGACAATGTTATTATGGCTCTCCATAGTCAAATTGTAGACGGAGTTATATTTTAATGACTAAATGTGTATTTCTATGAAAGACCTTTCCAACGGTCTATCACATGCCTAAAACAGAGGTTGCATGCAAAATTTATGACCCTAGGAAGTTGAGGTACCAAATTACACCAACTTACCCATAGGTCCCACATGAATTTTGGCATTTCACCTTCTAGGGTTAGGTTTTTGGATGTCTAGGGTTTTGGAATTCCTATTTAACATAAAAAATGCCTTCAGAGCCTCATTGTAATCATGTTCTAGCGAATGAGCATACCCTTTACATCTCTTCTCAAAGACAAAGATGCCACCATTCTAGCGAGTCGTGCACTCTGTATTTTTACAGTATCTTTACAATTATTTCATTAATAGAAATAAAGTATTGTTGTATTTCTCTGTTTATGGAAATTTTCATGAGTGTTTCATCATAATATATCTTCTTTTATTTCATTCCAAACATAATCTGTATCACTTAAGCTTGATGTTAAGTTTGAATTTCCTATGTACAATGGAGAGGTAAATGCCGAGAAATTGGATAATTGGATTCGTCAGATAGAAGTGTATTGTAGAATACAACGAATCCAGGATGATAAAACTAAGATTCAGCTTGCTTCTCTTAGATTGAAAAGTGCAACACTCATTTGGTGGGAAGTCGAAACGAAAGAGAACATGAAGAAGCATGGTAAAGTTTTATCCTCTTGGAATGATTTTGTTGTTGCAATTAAAGACAATTTTATCCATTATCATACATGCAGAAAGATATCATGGATTGGAAAAACTTTAAGCAAGTTAAAGGGAAAAATGTGCAAATCTACACTCAAGAATTTAGAAAAAGATCTTTGATTTTGGGTATAGATTTATCTTCTCAAGAAACTTTACTCAAATACATTGGAGGATTGCATAGCTACTTGAGACACCGAATACTTATGTTTAAACCTACAAATTTGGATGAAGTTTGTGTGCATGCAAATCATTTAGAATCAAGAGGGAAGAATGATCCTCAAGAGGGAAACAAAAAGACATTTTTTAATGGAGGCAAAGGAAAGGGGAAATTCAAAGGAAAAGGAAGAAATAATGCTTCAATCAGGAAAGAGGGATAAAAACTCTCATGTAAGCACTATTCAAAAGATGGTCATGATGAAGACCATTGTTGGAAACTTGATCATGAAAAGAGACCCAAAATGTTCAACAACAAAGGGAGACCAAAGACTAATGCAACTATACAACATGATTTAGGATCCGATTCAGGAGATGAAACAAAAATCACAGCCATAGGTTTTCAAGGTAAGAACTCTATTGCGATTACTATTTCTTCAAGTGGTAGCCTCAATCAAACTCAACATGAAAAATAAAGAATAGAGATTTTCCAAATAGGGTAATTTCAAAGCATACCAATATAGATACTCTTTTCGATATTGGTTCTCAAGCAAACCTCATTTCCGAAGACACTATCAAGAAATTGCTTTTTCAAAATACTCCTCATCCTAAACCATATCCTCTAGGTTGGATATGTGACAATGCCAAATTGCATGTGACAAGAATATGTAAACTTAGATTTTCCATCACTGCAAACTTTATAGATGAGGTAGAGCTTGATGTTATTCCATTGCATATTTGTGATATTGTTTTGGGAAGCCCATATTTATATGATAGAAGATCCATCTTTCATCGTCATGAGAACAAATATAATTTGTTTAAAAATGGAGTTGAGCACATTGTTAGAGCACATACAAAGAAGTTGAATTTGTCACTTGTAAATGTTGGACAAATGAAGAGATTAGTCAATGCTAGTAAGAACTTTGTACTCTTGATGATCAAACCCAAAGACAATGTTGAAAAAAAATCTTTCCAAGAATGTGATGCAAAGTTAAAATTTGATTTATATCAAGTTGTTAATGAATATGGTGAGATGTTTTAGGAGCCAAAAGGATTTCCTCCTAAAAGAGGTATCCAACATGAGATCCAATTGCAGCAATATTTCTCTCTTCCAAACATTTGCATGTACAGGATGACAGTCATGGAGAATGTTGAAATCAAAAAACAAATCCAAGAGTTTATTGACAAAGGGGTTATCATGACAAGCACATTGCCATGTGTTTCACCAATTGTTTTGGTACCAAAGAAATATGGTACATGACACATGTGTGTAGATTTCAGAGCCTTGAACAAGATTACAATAAATAATAGTTATCCTTTTCCTTGAATTGATGATTTGCTTGATCAATTGAAAGATGCTAAGTATTTTACTAAGTTGGATTTAAGAAGTGGATATCATCAGATTAGGATTTCTGAAGGAGACACATGGAAGACAAATTTCAAAACAAAGCAAGGTTTGTTTGAATGGATGGTTATGCCATTTGGGCTTTGTAATGCTCTTGCAACATTCATGAGAGTTATGCATGATGTTTTAAGGAATTTTCTTGTTGATTTTGTAATTGTCTACTTGGATGACATATTGATATTTATCAAATCTTGTGAAAAACATGTTAGGCATGTGAAGTAAGTCTTAGATGTATTGAAGAAAGAAAATGTGTTTTTAAATATGTCTAAATGTGAGTTTGGAAAGACCTCACTTGTTTACTTGGGACATATTGTTGGAGGAGGAGAACTAAAAATAGATCCTTCAAAGGTCAAAGTCAATTTATATTGGCCCAAGCCCAAAAATATAACAGAGGTTAGAAGCTTTTTTGCAGCAGTCCAATATTGGAGAAAGTTTATTTCTAACTTTTCTTCCATTGTAGCTCCATTATATGTTGTGACAAGCATTAAAAAAGTTTTCTAATGGGGAGGCAAGCAACAAAAATCTTTTGATGCATTGAAGGAGAAAATTAGTTTAGCTCCAGTTCTTTCACTTCTTGATTTAAGACATCCATTTGTGATCCAAAAATATGCAAGTAACTATGCCATGGGACTAGTCTTGTTGCAACATGGTGAGCCCATTTGTTATCATTCTGAAACTTTTAATGGTGTTGTGATTAATTATCCTACATATGATAAGGAGTTGTATGCATTGGTACAAAGTGTGAAAAAATGGAAACATTATTTGTTTGGAAAAGAAACTATTATTCACATAGATCATCAACCATTACAATACTTTCAATCACAAACAAAGCTACAACAAGAAAAGCACTTCAGATGGATGGGGTTTCTACAACAATTCCACTTGGTTATCAGGTATAAGAAAGGAATTTATAACAAAGTTGCTGATATGATTTCTAGGCCTATTGTTAGTGCTTTAGTTATTATTAAGCATAATTTTATCATGCATGAGAGCTATGTTGAACAATATGATTTAGATGTTGATTTTAAAGAGGTTTATGCAACTTTGTGTCATTCTAACCAAGTTGAGGAATTGGATAACCATATACATGATAAGTTTTTGTATCATCTTGGAAATCTATGTATTCCATAGGGTGAACGAGTCAACATCATAAGGGAAGCACATTCTTCTCTTATTGCTGGCCACTTTGGTGTAGGCAAGATGATGGCTAATTTGTAAAGGTATTTCTATTGGCTTAAAATGAATGAAAGTGTTTCACGATATGTAAGAGCATGTTCTTTATGTGCTACAAGTAAGCCTAGCAACAAAAAGTTAGGATTGTATACTCCACTTCTGGTTCCTTCTCGTCCTTGGGAAATAATTTCCATGGACTTTGTAGGAGGATTACCTATGTCTAAAAATAATCATGATTGTATTTATGTTGTGGTTGATCATTTCAGCAAAATGTGTAAATTGATTCCTTGTAAGAAGCAGGTTACAAATGAACAAATTAAAAAAATGTTCTTCCAACATGTATGGGTACATTTTGGGTTGCCCAAATCCATTATTTCTGATCAAGATTATCGATTTATTGGGAACTTTTGGTCAAGATTATGGGCACTCATGGATACCAAATTGAAAAAGAGAACAAAATTTCATTCACAAACTGATGGTCAAATGAAAGTGGTGAATATAAAAGTAGTACATCTTCTTAGTGGTTATTGCAACAAACATCCTAAGCTTTGGGATGAACACATACACTAAATTCAACATGCTTATAACCAATCTAAGCATTCATCGACTCAAACATATCCATTTGAGGCATGTTTTGGCTATTTGCTAAAATATTCTTTAAATTTTATCTTTGGGAAGGATATTGATATTGATGGTCATTATGACATTGATAGAGAAAAGAATTTCACTGAACAAATTTAATTGGTGCATCAAATGGTACAAGAACAGTTGGAAAAGAGCCAAGCCAAGTACAAGACAAGACATGGAAAGCATCGTGTTGTTCATGGTTTCCAAGTTGGAGATGAAGTTTTGATTTACATTAGCAAAGAGAGGCTTAAAGGAGAAGTTAAAAATATGAAACCAATAAGATATGGACCTTTCAAGATTCTTGAAAAGATTGGTAACAATACCTTCCATTTGGATTTGCCTCCTTATATGAAAATGTATGTAGTTGTTAATGTTGAGAATTTGAGATTGTATGAGCCTCCTTTGATTGATGATCAAGGAGAGAATGTTCAGACTCCTTCAATAGATGACTTCTCGTTGGAATATCTTTTCAGAATTGCATGAGGATACAATCCTTGACAGAAAGATAAGAACTTCAAAATGAGGGAATGTGGAGTGCCTTCGTGTTGGTCTCAAAGGAACAAATCCAAGCAAAGCTAAATGGATTGAGTTTGGAAAGGTGAGGGAAATGTAACCTCATCTACAGATTGACTAAAAGTAGTCCTTTGGAGGTCCAAAATCTTTCCAATGGGGAGGAGTGATCCAGGGGATGAAAAAATGATAAAAAATCAAAGTGTTTGAAATTGCCTGAAAACCTATTCATTGCGTATATCCCATCCTCACGATCCCAACACAACTTGAACAGGCTCAAACAAATTTCGTATGAGGGAGATATCGTGTTCTATCCATTTTCCCAAATAGGCAAAATTTTGATGACTGTATAGTCTGTACAAGATGACGTGACAGCTGACTGTATAGTCCGTACGACCGTACAAATGACATGGCAGGATGACTGGGCAGAGGGTGATGTGGAAATCTAACTATATATTGGTTGACATGGACCAATCCGTGGTCGATACATGGCATGTTCATGGACGAATGAAAGGGTGCCACATGACACCCCCTTGTTTTTGTTTAAAAGTTTGTTTGGGGTCCACAGGGGTCAAAACCAAGACCTTTGGACAAGGTAAAACTTTACATAGGCTGGTCCACCAGCCCGTCTAACCGATGTTTCTTACCCATATATGGTGCGCAAATATTTTGAATTTGAATGGTGGTTCAGTTGGCGAGAAAAAGGGTTGGGGCTTAGCCCCATCCTTGGTCACGAAATTCTACAAACTTACCATATGACCAATCACGCAGGGAGTGAATGGTCCTAGCTGACAGGTGAGAGTTTTTATCACTAGCCCTTGGCCATGTGGAACACCCGACCTCCATGCAACCATAACCGCTGTTGAGAAAGGTGCTAGCAGTTCTAACTGTGCGCCAAATCCACCCATGTGCCCAAAATGATAGGGGAGTTAGTTTTTGGAGCATGTTCCAGGTTTTGTAGATGGTGGGTGCGTTTTGGAGAGCAAAGACAACATGTTATTGGGGAAAACTTCCAGGAAGTGTATTTTCTTCAATTTTTGGTCAAAACAGGTGCAAAGAGTCCAGATAGGGGTTTTTGGACATTCTGGAGCCATTGGAGCCATATATTTTCCATTTTAAGAATTGTAAAGCATTGATTTTAACACTTTGAGCATATAATGAAAATGATCCATTGGAAGTTGGACCAGGAGATGTAGCCCAAGACAGGGGTGGACTCCTTTATCATTTTTTTGTGTTATGTGCTTATTTTGATGGATGTTTATGATTGTTTATGCTATTCATTTTAAATATAAAAACTAAATATTTTTATGTGCTTGCAACTTGATCCAATTTCCCAAGACACATACATTTCCACTTGCAATTTTTATATACAAACCTTTCATTTTCAGATCACCTATGATATGTTCTACTTTGATTATGCTATGATGGAAATAGAGTCCTTTGATATTTCTCATTTTAATGGTTTATAGTCTTGTATAATATCTCTATTGTGAACATCATTTTATGAATATGCCTGGTCCTTTCTTGGATGTTTTTGTGTGTGAATATTTATTCCTTTAAAATCTTGATCTTTTACAACATTCCATATAAATTGTTGTTGATACTGAGAGGGGGGTGAATCAGTATCAAGTACAATTTAAAAACCTTTTTCAACTTATACTTAAACCATTCAATTATATCCAATGAGAAATGAACAATAGTATAAGAGTTACACCAATACACCACAATACACCATGCACAATATATGA
>JASDQU010239478.1:0-16780 GCA_032191745.1 Picea mariana
GGTTGTAGCTAGATATTTGGGGATTTGTAGCTTCCCTCATGTTGTATCCTAATAAACTAGGGGGTTGGAGCCTCCTTCCAGTTGCATCTAGAAAAAAAAGGAAGTTGGTGCTTCCAATGAATGTAATTCTTCAAGACATATAAGAAAAATCATTATGTGGTTTTCTCCCGCTTTGGGTTTCCACGTAAAACACTGGTGTACTGTGTATGTGTATGATTGTTCATTTGTTCATTCCTCATTATTGGATAATAATTTTACATTGACATAACACTTGAATTATTTGGTTAAAAAAGATTAGATTTCTCTATTACTGATTCACCCCCCCTCTCAGTAATCCAACACAACTATCAAACTATATTGAATTTCTTTGTCCATTTTGAGTTTGCATAGATTTGTTTAGTCAATGTAAATTTATCTCTTGATATAACTGGTTATAAGATTCCTCACCTTAGATTACTTCAAATTTGAGAGGAAATTTACTCTGGAGAAATTATTCACTTCATATTGAGTCTGCATCCCTTTATCCTTTTAAGTCTGAACACATTGTTCAGCCCCCAAACTATTCCCTACTTGATTGAGAACCTCATTTTCTCTATTATAAGAGGTTTCCTTTGGTGGAGGATTGAAGTGGTGGAGGCCCAGCTAGAAGGGACTTAGTTTCTTGGTTCTGAACCATGCAGACATAGAAGTTTTTCATTCATACACTTATGTTGATTACATTTTAATAGAAATACTCTTTTCTCATCGAATTAATGTCTTGAAAATTTTTAAATTGTTATTCCATGGGAATATGTGTTATGAATATTGATGGATTATGCTATTGAATGTGATAACTTTATATATTATCACCATATTCTTGCATATATTGGTTGTTGAGGACAAGTTGCAGGTGTATTTCTTTGAGTCAAGAGCGCAATGGTGGACTTCATCAAACATCTGGACGAGGTAGGATATTTATCTTGTCTTATTATCATATTTGTTTATATAGAATACTTGAGATTAGAGTTGATTTCTGTAGTCATTTCCGTCTGTTGTGGTTTACCCCATGCCATAGAGAGATTTTCCTCATAACTGAATTGGTGAAAATACTGGGGATATAATCTTTTTTTCGGGGTTTGGAGTGTTTTTATCCTTTGATTGCTCATTTATATTGAGTTTCTTGTCATCTAATTTCCTGACAACCTTTGTTCATTATGAGTCTAAGTTTCTTAGCCTTATCCTTAACCTGGCAGTGTTTCAATACATATACGTGGGTTTTATCTTGACAGTCACATACATATGCATGTTGTCATTCTGTATGAAGCGTATATATGTGGTTTTCTCCTAAACAATCGCATACATCATTCTTGTATGCTTGGTTGTTGAGTTTGATGTTTGATGGCTAAGTTTTGATAGTTGTTGAGTCTTCTTAGGTCTATGAAATGAGTGTTAAGTGCCTGTAGAGTGATAGGAAACCTTTCTTTGGTCAAATTTTCGAGCGATGCCTTTCTCATCAAAATTTTCATTGATTTTCCTTGTATCTTGGGCTGGGTGTTTGCTTCTTGATATGCTACTTAGTTTGTCTCTGTTTACATACAATAGAATATTTATATCAAGCTCTTGTTCAGTCCTTGCATTTTCATTCTCTTATATTGAAAATAAAAAAATAATAAACATTTTGCATTGTTGGAATTTAATCTTTTGGGTTCTTATCGTTGATCTTAGTACATGCATGGAAAGATTGCATCTTATTTTTAATTGCATAATTAAATTGAAAATTGCATTTTGAAAAGCTTATCATTTATTGGGAATTGAAGTTAGGACTTTCCATTTTATTCATATTCATTTATTTTACTTGTTGAGTCGTAACACCATCAATTTCACTACCACACCTTTTTGAATAATCAAGGCCACTAAAAGAAACGCTGATAAATTTAAAATTGATTAGAAAAAAATTATTTTTAGGGTGCACAAACTAGCTTAGGATTTAGAGCCTTGGAATAGGATTTTGTGAGTAAACTTCTCCAAGGATATTAAATCAACATATGTGTCTGACTAACGGAGTGGTGAAATCCATTGTATAATTGGTGATGTCAGGAGGCTATACTTACATCGGAGTCAAGTACAAGGTCGTGTGAGGTTGGTTGATGGGATATCCTCCACATACCTTCTTAGCGTCAGATATATTTCTGGGGATATATTCATATATGGATATCTTGCTAGTAATTTTACCTCTGTGAGAGGTGGTGCTTTCGAGGTTTCAAGATTTTTTACCCTTCCAATACGGTGGACCTGACTTATGACTGTTTTCCTGTGCATCAGTTATATCATGGTTTCTTAGTTGCTTGACATAGGTACCACATAGGTTACTTGCAGGGGTTATTCTATAGGTACCTTAGGTCAGATAACACACAACCTTTATGGAGGATTACCTCTCCAGAGGGATCTGGCAGACTTGTTGTTAATCCCACGAGGGACCCTTATAATTGATTCCCATACCTCTGATCTTTTGTAGGGAGTCTCAGGCCCCTCTTGGGAGAGGCATACCTACTTTAGAGAGGGAGGCCCCTTTCAACCACTTTATCCTGTTTGTGTGCATAGTTTCCTTTTGTTTATTTTGGTGTGCTCTTTCATTACTAGTCGGCATTTAGATTTGTTTTTATATCTCAAGTATTGAGTCATTGTGGAGCCATACCAACTTCCCCATAGGTGTCATCGTTTGATATGATTACCACTGCATCTTGAGTCTTTGCCTTATAAAAGGCATAAAGTTATCAAACGTGGTACATAAGCCTCCACTTACTAGACTTGTGATCATACAAGGATGAGTACTGAATCATTTCAGAAAGATACTGGGAGTCCTTCCACTCCCATACCCACTATATTTAATGGTACCCCTTCGACACCTTCAATTACAATGGTTGTAGTGTCGAAAATTCCCATCATCACTCCCATTCAACCTATAGTCAATGATCAACCTGTAGACACAAACCCATTTGGTTCCCTTTGTCACTCGTTGGGCTACAATATTCATTCCATCCCTATGGCCTCTAGCCCTTTTTCTTATGGTATGCCAAATTTCACATTGCAGTTTTCATCCTCCATCCTAGCACCTAATTCGAATACTAGTATTGGGATTGGGGGCATGGATCCTCCACATACTCCATTTTAGTTTGATAGTGGTCATGTCCAACAAATGACTCCTACAGTTGGAGGCCTTCCTCCTTTTCACCCTGGGTCTAATCCTGGTTCTTATGCTCCTGGATGGAGTGGTCAACTTGGTGGACAATATGTTGCTTACGGTAGATCCTTTACACCTACCTCCTCTACAATAATTCCAAACAACACATTTGGCATGACGAATCCACCTCTATCCTCCAGATTCACACCTGGGGGAGGTCAATTTCATACCTTGGGAAACCCCCAACCTGGAGCTACTCCAGCTGGGAGAAATTTTTACAACCCTCATCATAAAGTTCCTACTAGAATGGTGCCCAACCAAACCTTCATGAATTAGTTTGGAGGAGGTTATTACAATCCCAAACAGAGGCATGGTGCATACCAGAACCCTGGATGGGTTGTGATTGCCCAACAACAATCTTTCCTGGGAGCTTGGGGCTAGATGTTGCAACCATGCCTCCCTTTTTTGGCCATGCTCAATATTCCATATTTGTCTATATTAATGAATGACCATGTGTGTCATGATATGACATGTCCCCCTGTCCCCACAAATCTTCCTTTGGCTATTCTGAAATTCAAAGGCAAGACTGGTGAGGATCTTGGTAATCACGTCACTACTTTTCATCTTTGTTTCTCTTCAAATTCCCTTAATGGAAATTCTATTTGTTTAATATTGTTTCAACGCACCCTCATGGGGGTTGCAGCAAAATGGTACATAGAGATACCAGGGGGGACATACAGAACTTTTAATCAGGTGGTATTAGTCTTCCTCAACCACTTCCAATTTCTGATTCGTTATGATGCTGGAATAACAATTTTTTCTTCCTTATGTCAGGACAAAGCTACCCATATCTCATATCACATCCAAGAGTGGCATAGATGGAAGAGGTTGATCAAGCCCTACATACCTCCGGAATTCCTTCTAGAGTGGTTCCTTAAGTCTCTACAACCTTATGTTTCGAAGGATTTTCCTACATCCGAAGTTCCATCTAAGGAATAAGCGATTTTTAAAGCCCAATAGTTATATCTTATATATGCTCATTCTAGGATGTTATATGAAATTCTTCCAGATGCACCGAGGTCAAACTATGACCCTAAAAAAAAGCCCGGGCCTCATGCCGATGGAATTGTAGGCTCCACAAATGTGAAATCTACAAACTTGGTGACACGATAGTTGAAAGAGTTGTCTCTAAACTAGTCTATAGGAGGGCCAACATCGTCTATGTCCTCCACTCCCACTCAGTCGGTGGATGTACATTTTGTGCAATCATCGATGAACCTGAATGGTAACCAACAACCAAGAGGGAATAAAAAGAAAGGATGTGATAACAACCATAAGGGTGGTAAGAACAATAATAAACCCAAGGGCAACAATAATAATGGCAAGTCGAATAATAATGTTGGTGAGGGAAAGAATGAAAGGAGAAAGGTGAAGTTTCCCTGCAATCTTTGTACATATGATCAACTTACCTACTTGTGCCCCAAACTTGCAGAAGCTGCAAGGCTTTTATCTCTACCACCCACTGTGATGACTAATCCTTTTCCACATAATCAACACATGGCCTTGAGCTCCTCAAATGCCAAAAATGCAGCAAGTGGAATTCAAAACCCACTGACGCAAGACGATGATCATCTATGCATCAATATGGTTAAGTCTGAGGTTAATGTAGCCACTCAGTCTCGCGATTACAGTTCTTCACAAACTGTACCTGGTCTAGAGTCTCCCCCTCCTATGAAGATGCCTTTATATATTGGAAGATAAGAGCCACCGCCTTGTATTTCGAAAGAAGTACTCATGTTCTCTACCCACAATCCTAATGCTAGAGTTGCCCAGAATTACTCTATTGTTGAGGATCTAGGTCAAACCCCTTGTGCGATGTCAGCTGTGGAGGTACTCCATACGTTTCCTTCAAAGAGGAATACCTTGTTATATGCATTAGGATCTCTATATCCCTATGGCTCTAAGGTTATCAATTTTAATGTCACATATGTGAAGCCTCACTTGCCTTACCATGTGGCATTCCAAATTCATGTGGGTTACTCAAAGTATAGCATCAAACATACTATTATTAATGAAGGCGCTGTAAAATGTGTGATGTCCTTGGTCTATTGCAAAGCCCTCAGCTCTTCGAACCTCTCTCAATATGTGAAAATGTTGACTGATTTTGACCGTCATTATTTCCTCCCTCACGATATTATTCCTGTCTTCCCAGTCTAGTTAGGTGGTAAGACAATGTAGGTGGATGTCAAGGTGGTTGATGCACCCCTCAGCTATAAATGTTTACTAGGATGTAATTCTACTTATTCTATGACTACAATTGCATCGTCTGTCTTCTGTGCTCTTTTCTTTCCTCATGATGGGAATATCACGACAATCGACCAGTTGTCCTTTGTGTATGCTAGCCCCAATGCATTGGTTGGACCGTCGATCCCCATGATCGAAAATTATCAACTGGAAACTAAGAATATCAGTGTTGGAATGTATTCATCCCTTATGGGTACCTTCGATTTCATGGCACCGATTCATTATATCTATGCCATGTCCAGTAGTTCTTCTTCATCAATGAGCTTCTTTCCTTTCCACACTTAGTATTTTAACAATCCTTGGACCCTACCTTCCTTGACTATGTCGTGTGAAGGTCAATCACATACTGGGATGGATATACCTGTATCGACATCAAAGATAGCATATCAGGATTTTCTTGACTCTTCTGTCGATCCGAACCCTGTCACCTCATAGACAGGCGAGGGGGATCTTGTTCTCAAGCCCATATGAGCCACTTCATTATCTTTCTCAACTGAATTCTTCGATGTTACTTTACTCTTGGATGAAGCAATCATATATTCCATGAATGGTTCTAACAGTCCATGGGATGATATGCACCATCGGTCTTATTTTCTCCCAGAGCTTGCTAGAATCGAACAAGATGAGTTTAGATCTACCTTGAGCGAGATAGTCGGTCAGTCCATAGTTCCACTTGATACGCACAGAATTTATGTTGAAGGAAACATGGTGAGTATCTCTCCTACCATCACGATCGATATATCTCGTATTCTTGGTAAGGTTGAAAATGAATGCATCGTTGTAGATTGTTCACCAGAACAAATTTTGATCTACATCGATCTCATCAAATAATTTTGTGATGTATTCAATTGGTCATATGAAGAGATGCCAATAATCTACCCCCAAATTATCGAAAATGATATTAAAACCCACCCAGATGCTAAACCTGTTTGAAAACGACTTAGATTTGAAAACCCTAGGAAGGCCCATGCTTTTAAGGTAAAGGTAGAAAAACTACTTAACAATGGCTTTATCTACCCAGTTCCCTTGACTTAATGGGTATGCAATCTCGTTCTTGTATATAAAAAGCAAGGAAACATCCATGTATGCATGGATTTTTGAGACCTGAATAAGCACTATCCCAAATATAAATTCTTGACACCCTTCTTTGATCAGATTCTCGATGAGTGTGCATGAAGAGGAGATTTTTCTTTTATGGATGAATTTTCAGGGTATAACCAAATCTAGATTAAGCCCGAGGACCAACATAATACGACATTTATTTTCCCTTGGGGTACATTCACATACTGCAAAATTCCTTTCAGCCTTAAGAACATTGGATCAACCTTCCAATGAGCTATGACCTTCACGTTTCGTGATCTCAAGCATATAGTCGAATCCTATCTCGATGATTTTGATACTCACTCCTGTAAGAGAGTGGATCACCCTACCCACCTTCGGCTAGTTTTTGAAATATTTGGCCATTACCACATCCATTTGAACCCTCATAAATTCATATTTTGGGTTAGGTCAGGTCAACATCTAGGATTCTTAGTCTCTCAGACTGGGATCATGGTGGATCTGTTAAAGGTTGAGGAAATATTTTGATTGACTCCCACGAGAACTATTTGTCAATTTCAAGGTTTACAGGGGAAAGATAACCTTTTACGACGGTTTATAGTGAACTATGCCAATATTACTAAGGGTTTCATGCTTTAAATAAGGACACTCCTTTTATCTGGGATGTGGGAGCCCAGGAATCCTTTGATGCTTTGAAGAAATCCTTGGTATCGATGCCTATACTGAAGTCTCTTGACTACAGTAGAGATTACTTGTTGTATATCTCCGAGTCTGAAGAGACGATTGGTATGGTGTTTGTTCGTGAGGATGAGGAGCTCCATGAGCATGTCATTTACTATATTAGTCAAAAATTAGTCGGTCCTGAACTCAAATATTTTCACGTTGAAAAGATAGCTTTGGTTGTTGTTCACGTAGTTCAATGATTGTGACACTATATATTTATTTGAAAAAATACTTTGGTTTTCGATGTCAATCCATTTAATTACATCCTTACCAGGCATATCATAAGGGGAAAATACAATAAATGGATTGTCATTTTCCAAGAATTTGATCTCGATTTTTCTTTTGCAAAATCCAAGAAATCGCTAGTTTTTGCAGAGTTAATATCCGACTTCCCTCGGTTAGATGAGGATGTTCTTCATGCTGATTCATTTGTGGATGACCACATTTTCCTTGTCTCATCGTTAGACCCTTGGTACAGAGATATTGTGGTCTATATTCAAACTTTGAAGTTCCCTCAACATATTTTGAGAGATGACCGACGACGTATACGATACCAAGCTAAGGAATACATTATCATCGATGACACTTTGTATCGTCGGGGATTAGACAATATCTTGCATCATTTCTTGACTCATGAAGAAGCTGAGTCTGTTCTAAACAACTGCCACAATGGGGCTTGTGGTGGTCATCTATTTGGGCTTGCGACAACACAGAAAAGTTTTCCAACCGGTTATTTTTGTATGTCTATTTTTAAATACTGTGTTTAGAATCAATTAAGAAGTGTCACCCTTGGCAAGTTTTCACTCGAAATATGTTCTTACATCCATCCCCTCTCAACCCAATCGTTATTGTTATCAATCCAAGAGTCACTCCCAAACTGCAAATTAGAGTAATCTTGGTAACATAGAAATGAAAATGGATTAAAATAGTTTGAATAGGTGGATCAACAAGAGAAGAGTAAAAAGAAGGGCATCAGACTACTGCAAATACATTCCATTGCACATGGATTCATAACATCCTACAGATAAAAGGCAATAAAACTGCCTACCAGACAAAAGGCTTATGAAAAGATGGATAGAAGAATAGAAGGTAAACAAAGAGAAGAATAACCAAATAACAGATAATGTTTCTGTAATATAGATTGAAGAGTGATTGAACAATAAACTGTGATTAACAAGCAATTACCACAAATCCTTTGCATCTCATGAATTCATTAACCAAAGGCAGCTTTGATATTCAAAATCTGTAAATATTATTCAAGCAACATGACAATATAGAATGATAACAAAGAACACAAATTATGATAAGAAACTCTCATGAATCTCTAATGGCAGAAATTCTAATTGCAACATGCCCTGAGGCTTACAATTGAGCAAATAAATTGTTTCTCTAGCTATCTCCCCTCTTGGATCATGAATCCAACCCTTTCCTCAAGAGATCTCCTTCCTTAAATATAAAATAACATCCAAATAACCTTAGGAGGTCGAATCCCATCTCCTTCATTTGATTCTAAGCCTTGGATATAGGTGGCAACAATCAAAGAGACAAAAATCCAACAAAACGCTAATTTTCAGGAATTTGTTAGAAGTCATTAATAAAATGTCTCCACCTCATTTCATGAGGCATTTTCTAGAGATAAATATTATATGCAGGTATCCCTTGACATCTAATTGATCCTTAAGAAGCCATTCAAACCCTCCTTGACATGTGGCAACCTCCCAACAAGTCGAATATCAAAACCGTGACCGCTACAGGAAATTAGGTAGCGTCATCATAAAGTAGTAGGTAGCACCTCTTCTATATCTAATATATCTCAAACAATAACACATTTTGAAAAAAAAAAGATTTTTTTTTGTTATTTGGCATCTTATGAACAAAAACCTCCTCCAGTTTTCAAAAATACCTTCTCAATTGTTCATAATCCAAGTTTCAAGTTAGTGACTCAAAACTGGTAAAATAACTCTCCACAATTCATTTTTTGTCAGAATTTAGGTAGCGAATTTAGGTAGCACTCATCTGTGTGTCTGTGTGCGATTGGGTAGTGCAAATCCGTGAGTGATTTTGATTCTTGGAACCTTGTAAGAGTTTTGTCAATGCATTTTCTTGACACTTGGCACCTTAACCAATATTGTGCTAACATTAGGCTCCATGGGGGATGGCATGCTCCCTGCAAGCTGCCAAGAACCTGCAGAACAATAGCCTTATCCATATTCTTCTCTGTCCAGGAAACCAACAATCCTAAGAGCATCTCTTCTCCTTATTTGAAATTAAAATAACTACTGCAAACTGACAGAAAGGAAATGCTCAAAAACGAGCTTATTTCTTCCTACTCCTACTCTAATCAAGTGTCTTTCTTCTTGATTAAGTAAGGTCATGCTTCCAATGAAACCATACAAGCATATTCTTAGCTAGTGAAATCCTTGATATGACAATGATGAATGCAGGAACCCATAGATTACTGATATGAAATTCAAAAGAACTGAACAACCAACCTTCATTTGACAAAAGTGTTCTGACATCTAAGTTGCTCAAAGATCCAAAATATAATCAGCCAACGGATCAATAAAACTGAAAAGGAATACCTCTTCCTTCTATTTTAGTTGAACATCGTAAGATTTTTGCATATCCTCATGTTGATCATGGTTTCCACCTACAACTACCTGCAAATCTGAACATAGCTGCAAACTAACTTCAATGTTGATGATAGATTGTTTGTTGTTGTCTGGAGATCCAGGCTCAAATATAGTGCATGCAGGATCATTGATTTTTAGAGATGAATGTTGAATGTCCTCAGCGGTTTCCTAATATCTGATTTCTTCAAAATATTGTTCTCCATCATAATCAGATTCATAACTCTCATAACTTGGTTGGTTGCTCCTCAAATCAGCAAAATGGATCTGCTCTTCTTCATAAGAGTATTCATCAAATATAGGTGAGCCCAAGGCTCCTTGGTCTTGCACAGAAAAAATGATCAATCCCCCGATCTCTCTCTTCAATATCAGGTGAAATGATATCATGGGAAACCTCTTGCGAGAAAAGAGAAAGATCCTCTTCTACAATTGGTTCTTCTTTCGAATCAGATATATCATATGCATAAGGTACAGGATATAATGAATCTGAATCCATGCAATCATAAGTACAATCGTGACTGATATCTAGAAGAATTTATTCTCGGGAATAAGAAAGAGAAAGAGGTTCATTTATATCTTCATTTGGACAATGAATAAAATCGTTTTCATCTTTATATTCAGCAGAGCAATCTAACAAATCTTGATCACATTCTACATATCCCTCACAACAGTTATGACAAATACTTTTAGAGGGATAAAACCTTTTGCGATGTTCATTGAATACTCTGTGGAAATCCTTCAAGGATGAAATGTTGGAAGGGGGTAACAAGAAATACCATTTATGTGCATCCCCATCCAATGAATACATGAAACTTTTCATCAATATATCTTCATGATGGATGTCAAGTTGTTGCATCAAATTATGAAATTCATGAACATGATGAACATGGTTGTCATCCTTACGTTCATAAAATCTGGGCAGCAGATCTTTCCATTCATCAATAAGAGACACAGGATGTGGATAATCCTCTATAGTTGAGAAATCAGGTGGGTCAAACCTGTTAGACTTGATAGCCTTCATACCCATTTAATTTGTCTCATTCCAGTGCAGTCACTAACATATTCTAAACAATGGAGTCGCCATGGTGAATGTGCAGTCTTGAAGGTGTCCAACTTCAGTCACCATCTAAAGTTGGAGCTATGAAATGTCGTTCTTCCCAGGGAGCTTTTCAATCTACTCAAATCTATCCCCAACAATGGTGCCAATTATGTTATCAATCCAAGAGTCACTCCCAGACTACAAATTAGATTAATCTTGGTAACATAGAAATGAAAATGGATTAAAATATTTTGAATAGGTGGATCAACAAGAGATGATTAAAAAGGAGGGCATCAGACTGTTGCAAATACATTCTATTAGGCATGGAGTCATAACATCCTACAGATCAAAGGCAATCAATCTGCCTAACAGATAAAAGGCTTATGCAAATATGGATAGAAGAATAGAAGGTAAACAAAGAGAAGAATAACCACATAACATATATCCTTTCTATAATATAGATTGAATAGTGATTGAACAATAAACTGTGATTAACAAGCAATTACCACAAATCCTTTGCAACTCATGAATTCATTAACCAAAGGAAGCTTTTGATCTTAAAAATATGTAAGTATTATTCAAGCAAGATGAAAATATAGAATGATAAAAAATAACACAAAGTCTGATAAGAAACTCTCATGAATCTCTAATGGCAGAAATGCTAATTACAACAGGCCCTCAGGCTTACAGTTGAGCAAATAAACTGCTCCTCTAGCTCTCTCCCCTCTTGGATCATGAATCCAACCCTTTACTCAAGATATCTCCTTCTTTAAATAGAAAAAAACATCCAAATAACCTTAGGAGGTCGAATCCCATCTCCTTCATTGGATTCTAAGCCTTGGAGATAGGTGGCAACACTGAAAGAGACAAAAATCCAACAAACTACTAATTTTCATAAATTTGTTGGAAGTCATTAATAAAATGTCTCCACCTCATTACATGAGGCCTTTGATGGAGATAAATATTAGGTGTAGGTGTCCCTTGACATCTAACTTATTCTTGAGAATCCATTCGAACCCTCCTTAGCATGTGGCAACCTCCCAACAAGGCAAATATCAAAACAATGACCGCTACAAAAAATTAGGTAGCGCAACTGTAAAACAGTAGGTAGCGCCACTTATATGTCTAATATCTCTCAAAAGATAACACATTTTGAAAACAAAAAAGAGTTTTTTGTTATTTGGCATTTTATGAACAAAAACCTCCTCCAGTTTTCAAAAATACCTTCTCCATTGTTCATAATCCAAGTTTCAAGTTAGTAACTCAAAATTGGTAAAATAACTCAGCACAATTCATTTTCTGCCAGAATTTAGGTAATGCCCGCCTGTGTGTCTACGTGTGATTGGGTAGTGCAAATCCATGAGTCATTTTGATTCTTGGAACATTGTGAGAGTTTTTTCAATTCTTTTTCTTGACACTTGGCACCTTAACCAATCTTGTGCTAATAGTTACCATCGGTCCCTTCACCAAGTGGGAGTGGATTTTGTGGATTGAAACCAAACTTTGGTTGGGGGACATCAACACATTATCGTAGCTATTTACTACTTTAATAAGTGGTTTGAGGCCATTCCTATAGTTAAATAAAATGGTAATACTATTGCATTCTTCATGTTCAATCAAATTATAGCCAGGTTCAAAATCCTAAGTGAGATTGTCACTAATCATGAAAGTCACTTTCGGAATGAAATGATGAAAGAATTAGCATCGAAACTAGGGTTTAAACATGGTCATTCTTCCCATTACTACCCACGGGAAAATGGATAATTAGAGGTCGTGAACAAGTCTCTCAAGACCATTTTGCAGAAAACTATCAGCAAGAGAAAATATGATTAGCATAATGCTTTATCCAACACTTTGGGCATACCGAACCTCGGTTAAGACTTCCACCAATTTTTCTCCCTTTTAGTTAGTTCATGGTGTGTATTCGATCCTACCTATTGAATGCAAAATCCCTTCTCTTATATTGGCATTTACGCTCCTACCTGACACTTTCGATCTTGAACAATGCCTCGTACACCTATAGAGTCTAGATGAGCAGCGAGGAGATGCCTCCACGACTACTGAAGTGAATAAACTATGTTTCAAGGTCCAATATGATAAGTCTAGATATCCTTGGAAGTACGTTGAGGGACACTTGGTCCTTATATATGACAAAGCCAAAGAACCACTAGGGGAAGGAAAGTTCAAACCCATGTGGCACGGTCCCTATATCGTGCAACGTGTCTTAGAAAAATAATCTTATGAATTAGAAGATTGTGAAGGGAATATGTTGGTTGAGCCTAGGAATGGGCTCTACTTGAAAAGATATTATGCTTGAGCCCCAAGCTTGGGCATAAATCTTTGTATACTAATGTATTTTAGGGTATATATCATTTCCCCCTTTCTTATCTTCAACTTTCTTATCGAGTTTTCCCTTGGTTGGAAGATGTCAATAGAGTCTTCAGTCTACCTAGAATTTGCAGACGGGGCCAATCGTCATACATGAAACTTGGCTTCCACGGCTTGGGTTTTTTACTCACCCGAGGGTCTACTGGTGTCTTTAGGTGGCATTTTCTTAGGGCCATCAACGAATAATGTGGCCGAATATAGCGTTGTTATAAAAATTTTATGTGATGCCATTTCATACGGTATTCACTCTTTAGAAGTTCTCCTGGACTCCTAATTAGTAGTATGTCATTTAAATGATAGTTATCATTTGCGAGATCCTACTCTAATCCGACGATTCTTACAGGTACGAATTTTGGAACAAAATTTTGATTTTATTACTTGTCATCACATACATATGCTAATTTTGGAAGTTCTAATTATTTATCTGATGCATATGCTATTTTTTTTTTATATTGGCATTTATCACATAACTAAAGCAAAGAAAACACTTTCATCAATGTACACATTGTAATATAACTAAATCTGAAGACCAATGTTTTAATATATATTTCATCTCTCAAAAAATATGGTGTTATAGTACAAAATTGGGGATCACACACTCAAAACACATATATGGACAATCATACAATAATCACGACATCTACATCGGTGGCATCAGATGTGTATCATGATAGCATATTATGGCATTTTTGAGACACTGAAAGAGTCATACCCAAGCACAGGGCACACCTACCACCTATCACTGCATCACCTCCTATAGATCCTCTACCTGAACCATGGGAATCATTTGTGTCAAACAAAACAGGTTTCCCTGTACGTTTTGAAGCACTCTATCAGTATCCCCTCCTGCTAGATCACCCCCCTAGTGCCTCTGTCAGTGTCATGGAAGTCCATCCGGCCATCGCAAACCCACTATTGTACAACTGAGAGGGGGGGGGGGTGACTCAGTTGCTACCGAGATTAAACAATTATGCTTATTTTAAACTCTTTTCATAGCACTGAATGACAATCACAATAATGTAGGGAAGTAAGCAATAGAACATTCAGCATCGTTCACACATATGAAATATACAGAGATAGATATTTCCTAAGTAAACCCATAAAGGGTAAAAACCTCTTCTTCTTTATATGATAAGTAATCTTTACATTCTGTACATTATCATACTTATGAGCACCAACTCATAATGAGGCTACAACCTCTGTTTTGCAAGTTGCAACTTGCTGAGAGAACCAACTCTCTGTTTTCTCTAGCACCTACTAGAAGGAAGCACCAACTCCCTGTTTTCTCTCGCACCCACTAGAAGGAAGCACCAACTCCCTGGTTTCTCTAGCACCCACTAGAAGGAATCACCAACTCCCTGGTTTCTCTAGCACCCACTAGAAGGAAGTAACAACTCCCTAAGTGTTCCAACACCAACTGGATGGAAGCACCAACTTCCAGTCACACAGGCTGTTATCCATAATTTTGGTTGTCATGATGAAGTGATGATGATGGAGAAATAAGGCTCTTCACTAGGACACTTTCCTGAGAAAAGTTACATTTGTCTGCTTCCAGAAATCATATTTTTAAGGGAGGTTCGCAGGCTACCTATATATTTGCCTGCGAGAATCCATGATTCTCGCAGGCTACATTAAGCTGGAGTGCGAGGGGTTCGCCCTGTACCTAACTATCAGGGTGCGAACATTTTCTAAAGGAAGGAAAAAAGATAAAATCTCAAATCTTCTAGAAAGGAATCTTCTAGAAGGATGAGTTGGCATTCGAATGGTTGTCAAATACTGGTTTTCCTGATATCTTGGGATCATTCCTATCCAAGTAACTCATCTATCCTCTCCTATATATTGAGGGGAATGCTCATGGAAAAGGTTAGAAGCAAACTAGCAAGAGATTGATTGGAGAATTAGTGAAATATTGTATGAAGGACTAATGCTACAGCAGCTAGAGATACCAGCAAGGCCATAAAAAGTGGTTGATTTTCTTCATGCATGAGCAAGTGTGTGTGTTGGAGATAGAAGCCATCAAAAGGAGATCTACAACATCAAGGATCAGGTTGTAAGTTTCACTTTCTATCAATTTAATACAGTAATATGTCCCCTTCCCATAAAGATGATGTCACTTTATTGCATAACTCCTTGATCATATGTATAGATTAGCTATTGAATATAGTGATTTTCCTTCACTTTGATTGGTTTGTACTATTGTGATCTAAACAACACAAGAGCATTGGAGAGAAGCTTGGAACAACAAAGACCCAAGGAAGCGTTCATAAGGTATGTTCATAATCCTTCCCTCTTAGTTCATTCAATAGTCTAGATCTAGGGAAAGAGTATTATTCTGTCCTATTTTGTTCTAGATCCAGGTGGATCTAGGGAGATCGGTTTGTGTCCGCACTCACGGATTTATCCTATAACAAAATTGGCGACTCCACTGGGGACATTCCCTTTTTCTTTATGGTTTTTGATTTTTTCTGTGGCCATTTGCTCCAGATTCATTTTTCTCCTGTCTTGTCAGTCTCTAAGTCTTCAGGATATCCTGATAGACTTACTGGGTTCAGAAGCCTATTTGAATTTTACTTCATTTAAAAAAAAAAATTGTCATCTTCAAGAGTTCTCGCACTGTATTTAACTGTATACTGTGAGAACTGTTCAGGTTCGCACCCTGCACATAGGGTCCAGTGAGAACACCCCGCACCTTGCTACAAGGTTGCCTGCGAGAATCTCATCTTCTCGCACTATGTAACACTGCTTGCCTGGGAGCAAGATTTTTGAAAATTTTGAAATTGACTTTTGATTTTTCCAACTGCTCGGATCAGTTGAATTACCTCTTTTGGGCTTATTGGATCATTGATTTATATATCTCTTTCTTTAGTTTTCTTGCTTGAACAGATTTAGGGTTTCAAGGTTTTTCTTGCCTTTGTAGCTTGACTTTCATTTCTTGGCTCTTATTGGTGAATTCATTCTCTATGACTTCTAGAGTTGAGTGTGTCTGATTGGCTGAGGACCAGTGATTGGTTGAGAGTTAAGTGTTTGTTTTTTTCTCATTTGCTTGTTGGTTCGAAACGACATTTTCGTTTTCATTGAGAAGACTATTGGTTTTGTTCTTTGTTCTTGCTTTCGTTGAAAGAGTTGATTGGGTTGTTATTGCTTGATTCTTTGTGAGTTGATTTTCTGCTCTCTCATTGATATAGTGCGAGTTCTTTTTGGAAAGTGAACACAATTGTTTTTTTCCATCAAATTGTTTTTGTCATTTACAAAACATTGAAAATCAAATTTTAAGAATTGTTGAAGCTTTGAGAAAGAAAACATAGTACATTGTCATTTGATGAATGATTGTTTGCATTGACATTGAAAAAGGAAATTTTGCATATGATTCATGGTTGATTTAGAAAACTTCTCTCTCTCCCATATATAGGATTCATTGAACGAAAGTGTTATTTTTCATTTTCATTCTTGCATTATTTGGGTCAGAGTCATACACAC
>JASDQU010239479.1:3152-16855 GCA_032191745.1 Picea mariana
ATCTATGGAAGCTTAAGATGGAAGATCTGTTGGTGGACAAAGATTAGTAGATCATGGTAGATCCAGGTACTGCACCTAAATAACTTCAGCAGATGACTGGAAAAAGTTGGATTGGAAGGGAAATAGCATAATCTGACTCTGTCTCTCAGATTCAGTATTAATGAATGTGTCAGAGCAAGCTACAACCAAGGATTTATGGGATAAGTTGGGAACATTGTATCAGTCTGAGTCCTTAGTCAATAAACTATTCTTGAGAAAGAAGTTGTATAACCTGAGGATGAGAGATGGAGACTCGGTGGCAGAGCATTTGAACGCCTTCAATACTGTGGTAAGTCAGTTAGTATCTGTTGATATTAAAATTTCAGATGAAGATAAATGTATCAGTTTATTGTGTTCTTTACCAGACTCATGGGATATTCTAGTTGTGTCCATAGGTAGTAATAAAAATTCCTTGAAGTTTGATGAAGTGGTATCATCCTTGTTGTCAGAGGAGATGAGACAAAAGAATATGGAAGGACATAGCACATACGCATTATTTGCAAGAGGACATTCCCAGGAAAGGAATATGGAAGGACATAGCACATACGCATTATTTGCAAGAGGACGTTCCCAGGAAAGGAATAGATCTAAGTTCTCAAGTGGGAGATCTAAGACTAAGGGTAGATCTAAATCTCCCTAAAATTTTGTAAAAGTATGTTGGATATGTGGAAAAGAAGGGCATTGCAAGAAGCAGTGTAGATCCAAAGTTGAGAAAAAGAAGGGATCTAAAGAATCTCCTTCTACATAAGAAAATACCTCCAAGGAAGAAGGAGGGGATGTGTTCTTGTCTTCTTCAAGAACACATGTAGATCATGAGGAATGGTTGGTTGACTCATGTGCATCATTTCATATGATCCCCCACAAGGAGTGGTTCTGTGAATATGAAAGGTATGATGGAGGTAATGTTTTCCTAGGTGATGACTCGACAACCAAAATCATAGATCAAGSAAAAGTCAAGTTGAGGCTCATAGATGGAAGGATTAGAATACTTCCTAGTKTTCTGCACGTCCCAGGTTTGGACATAAATTTKATTTTTGTAAGAAAAATGGATGATGCAGGGGTAAAAACAATATTTGAAAAGGAAACCTAGAGGATGGTTCGAAGAGCAATGGTGTTGTTGAAGGGAGTTCGGTTTAAAACTTTATATAAGMTGCAAGGAAGAACTATTAGTGATGGGTGTAATAGTTCCATTGTTCCTAATATTGGAGTTGAAGAAGAAAGAACTCCTACAGTCTCTGGAGAAAAGGTTATGTTGTGGCATCAAAGACTGGGGCATATCGGAGAGAAGGGTCTTCGACTACTACACGGTAAAGGTATGGTTGAAGGTATGTCTAACTGCTCTCTGGATTTTGATTTCTGTGAACATTGTGTATAAGGGAAGCAGAATCAGCTAAGATTCCCTTTTGATGCAACAAGGGCAGAATGAATTTTACAGCTAGTTCACAATGATGCTTTTGGACCTGTATTGGTCCCATCATTGGGAAAATATGTGTACTATGTCTCATTTATAGATGAAATCTCGAGGAATACTTGGATATATTTCCTCAGGAAGAAATTTGAAGTCTTTGACAATGTAATATACCAGATATAAAAAGTATGCAGAACATAAATAAAATGCTAGAAATGGAAGAATAACAGTAATATAACTAGCATAATCTCCACAATAACACATAAATGATATAAGAACAACAACAGAAATAACACTTTGATTCAGAGAGCAATGTTCACGGGCCTCTTCGAGGGGGCAACCTCCAATAGAGCAACACTCTATTAAAATAATCTCCAAGCTAGCGTTCTCATACCCTCGACTCCTATTTATACTAAAAATAAGCATCTAGAGGAAGATCCTTCTAGAAGCGGAACCTTCTATTAGGCCTTCTTACATCCACCTTATTCTATTTTATTTAAAGGCCTTATTAATATTGACCTTATTACATATGAATATATTGTTCTACCTATGAACGGGTTAGGACCCTAACATGTACGCCCCCTTAAAAACAACCTTGTCCTCAAGGCTTGAGATGAGGAATTTGCTGCAGAATGGTAGATGGTTCCCAAGTGGCGTCTGCTAGAGTTGTATATTTCCAATGGACTAACACTTCCTTGATGGTTCTCTGACATAGGCGATGCTCACACTGGTCCAAAACTGCTTCTGGATGTAGCCAAATGGATCCTTCTTCAGCTAACTCTGGAAGGTTGGTTTGAATTTGGCACTTAGCTCCAATCACCTTCTTTAAGCATGAAACATGAAAAACAAGATGTAGCTTCGAATGGCTGGGCAAAGATAACTGATAGGCTACTTGTCCCACATGCTTAAGAATGGTATAAGGACCATAAAATTTGGGCACTAGATTCTGAAAATGCACGGCCTTGAGGGAAGTTTGCTTGTAAGGTTGTAGTCGAAGAAACACCTGATCCCCTTTTGCAAATTGACATTCAGAGAAACCTTGATCTGCTTGTTGCTTCATGTGATTCTTCACCATGACCAAATTCTCTTTGAGGGTACAAAGAATAGCCTCTCGAGCTATAAGTGTTAGGTCAACCACCTAGACCTTCGAGGCACCCAGTAAGTATGAGAGAACTGAAGGTGGTTTCTGTCCATATACCACTTCAAAAGGAGTCATGTGTGTAGTTGTATGGTATGAAGTGTTGTACCACCATTCAGCTAGGGGTAGCCATTGAGCCCACTAATTTCTCTTTTCTGAGGCAAAACACCTCAAATATGTTTCCAAACACTTGTTGACAACTTCCGTTTGGCCATCAGTATGGGGATGATAAGTTGTGCTGAGATGCAATTCCGTGCCTTGTATCTTGAATAGTTCTTGCCAAAAATTTCTTGTGAAAGTTGGGTCACGATCATAAATAATAGAGTGCAGCATGCCATGAAGCTTGAAGACCTGAACCATGAAAATTTGAGCCACCGTGGATGATGTAAATGGGTGTTGAAGGGTGCAGAAATGAGCATAACTTGGAAAGGCGATCAACAACCACCATGATGACAGATTTATTTCCCGATTTGGGTAAGCCGGTAATAAAATCCATAGAGATATCCTTCCAAATAGCAGGTGGAATCGGGAGCAGTTGTAGTGTGCCCAGAGATTTGACTGTTTCTCCCTTATTGCATTGACACACATCACATTCATCTACAAAATTATGAATGTCCTATTTCATACCATCCCAGAAAAAGGAACGTTTAACCCTGTCATAGGTTTTGGTGAACCCAGAGTGCCTTGTTGTGGGTGTAGCATGAAGCTCAGAAAGTACCGTGGATCTAAGCTTTGATTGTTTACTTAAATACAAACGGCCTTTGTATCAAAGTTCATCATGGAGCCAAGAGTACCTTGGGGAAGCGGGAGCATTGGACTGCAATTGGTGGATCAACTATGAACTTTTGGGATCTTGTAGCCATTCTTGGTGAATGGCTTGGAGCCAATATGGTACAATGAATGAAAGAGAAAAAAGGGATCCTTCATCTTCATATTTTCAGGATAGTGCATCCACAACCACATTGTCTTTTTTTTTCTTGTAAATGATCTCATAATCATATCCAAAGAGTTTAGTCACCCATTTTTGTTGTTCTGGGGAGGAAATGCGTTGTTCCAAAAATACTTGAGGCTTTGATGGTCTGTCTTAATTTGGAAACATTTCCCCAATAGATAAGGGCGCCACAGATCGACGGCATGTAGAATAGCCAACATTTACTTTTCATATATGGATTTGCCCATATTTATTTTAGATAGTTTCTTGCTGGTAACGATCAAAGGTCGACCCTCTTGCATAAGGACAACACCAATTCCTTTCCCTGAGGCATCACATTCCAACACAAAGGTCTTTGTGCAATCGAGAAGGGCGAGGACTGGAGTGGTGCACATGGCCATATTCAAGGTTTGAAAAGCTTGAGCAGCAGTCGGAGTCCAAGTAAAAGAGTTATTTTTGAGGAGAGCAGTGAGAGGTGCGTCAATCTTCCCATAATTTTTAACAAACTTGCGATAATACCCTGTTAAGCCCAGAAATCCATGCAAGCTCTTAAGAGTCTTTGGGTGAGGCCAATCTTGCATAGCTTTAATCTTTTTAGGATCCACCCTGACGCCATATTTTCCAACCAGATGACCTAAGTATTCTACTTCTAAGAGGCCAAAAGCACACTTAGACTGTTTCAGGAAAAGTTGGTGTTGAGAGAGTAGATGGAGAACTCGATCCACATGAGAAATATGGTTTGTCCAAGTTTTCCTATAGATGAGGATATCATCAAAGAAAACTAAGACAAAATGGTGGAGAAAAGGATGGAAAACATGATTCATGAGGCTTTGGAAGGTGGAGGGGGCATTACACAAGCCAAAGGGCATGACCAAAAACTCATAGTGGCCCTCATGAGTTCTAAAGGTAGTCTTGGGAATGTCTTTCTCTTTCATACGTATCTGGTGGTAGCCTGAGAAAAAATCAAGTTTAGTGAAGAATTGGGCACCACTCAATTTATATAGGAGGTCATCAATGACAGGAATGGGGAATTTGTCTTTGATGGTAAGTTTGTTGAGGGCACGGAAGTCATGACACATTCGCCAAGAACCTTCTTTCTTCAAGACCATGGCCACATGAGAAGAGTAGGGGCTCGTACTAGGGTGGATAATGCATGCATTAAGGAGTCCCTGGACCATTTTCTCAATTTCATTTTTTTGGGAAAAGGGGTGACGATACGGATGGATATTAGGAGGAATGCTTCTAGGTACAAGGGGAATGAAATAATCATGAACACCATGGGAAGGAGGGATTCCTTGGGGAGTGGAAAATACCAATTGATGTTTAGAAAGGATGGCTTGGAGGTCTTGCAGGACCGAGGGTGTCTTTGTTGCTTGTATGGCATGGAGTTGGGCGATAACACCAAAATGACCTTTTTTGAGTAGCTTTTCCATGTGATGGGAACTATTGATCTACAGTGAACCAACGGTGATGCCTTGGAACTTATATTGGTGGCCCTCCTGGTCGAATTTCATGGTTAATTCTTTAAAATCCATGAGAATGGGACCAAAAGTCCTTAGCCAGTCTGCACCCAACACAATGTCACAACCTCCCATGTCGATAGCAAACATATGGGATTTTAGGTGGTGGTCACCAATTTGGAGATGCACATTTTCACAATGCCCTCCACATTTCATGGAACCACCATTGGCAATCATGATTTGGAAATTATTGACGACATGGATGTAGCAATGAGCTTCTTGGGAAATGAGACGATGAATAAAATTATGGGTGTTGCCACTATCAACCAGAATGATGACCTTCTGATGCTTGATGTAACCAATTAGCTTGAGGTTTTGGGGAGTGGAGAAGCCAGTGAGAGCATTGAGGGAAATAACTAGTTCTACTTTGGGAGGGTCTGAGGGAGGGGTTATGTCAGTGGATTCAAGTGAATTAGACACAAAGGGAGTTTCTATATCCTCTTCCGATATATACTCGGAGATGGCCATAAAAATATTTTGTTCTTTACACTTGTGGCCCGTGAAATACTTGTCATCATAGTTATAACAAAGGCCTTTGAGTTGGTGTTCAACCATTTCAGCCTGGGTCAATTTTTGGATCTTTAGTGGAGCGAAGGGAGTAGTGGGATTTACTAGTTTAGGGCGAGGGATAAAGAAGGGTTTTCAGTTTTGAGAAGATACAACCGGTTGTGCTTCTTTATCTCTTTTAGTATCCTCCACCCAAATCTGAGGCCGAACCATGAGGACATAGGCCCGAATTTCATCCTCGAGGCCACTGATAAAACACTCTCGAAAACAAGCATCAGACATGCCCTCTGTCTGAAAAGCCAAGTGCTCAAAGGTAGCTATAAAGTCTTCCACTGTTCTTGATTGTTTCAACTTTTTCAAATGGCCCAAATGGTTGGTGTTAGTGTCAAAGCATTCATAAAGCTCTGCCACAAAGTGTGTCCAAGCAATATACCCTTGACGAGAATTTTTTCTCCATTGCCACCATTGCCAATTTTCTTGATCTAGATGGAAAACACCATACCAGAGTTTGGCCAAATCATCGGTAATGTCGTATAAAGAGAAATAATGTTTCATTTGGTTTACCCAACCAGTGGGGTCTAAGCCATCAAATTTGGTCACATCCACCCGCGGAAGGTGTAGGTCACATTGAAAGTGATGGTGCTGAAAGTTATGGGAATGAGAGGAATGTTCACCTTTAGTCTTTAGAGGTGCGTCAGAGGAAGGGTCATCTGTAGGAATATGAAGCTTGGTGCAGAGTGACAAAAAGATAGATTCAAGCTGGGTGGTCATTTCTTGCTTGATTTCCTCCATTGAGGAGTGCATGGTTTTATTGATGGAGGCAACATTGGCACTGAGGTGTTTCACTTCTTGTTGGGTCTCGGTGAGACTAGATTGCAAGGTATTGAAGCGAGCTTCCAAGTCTTGGATATGGGTATGGACCATGAGGACGAGGGAACCGAAAAGGGGCGGGTGGGGTCAATTTTTTTTTTCCAAAAAATGATATGTATGAATGTGATAAGGGTGAAGAGATGAAGCCAATGGGATAGATCTCAAATAATGGTGAAAAAATTTCCATACTTTTTTTTTACACCTGTAGAGTTATACTTTGGTCTGAAGAATACTACAGTGATGATATGCCCAAATGCTGAACTAGGAATTTTTTTTTAGTGATTTGGCAACCCGAACACAGTCGTGCGGCAATAGATCTGGTCTGTTTAAATTTGTTTATTTTTTTGTCCCCAGGGGTTAGGTATTCAAGGGTTCTACAGACAAGGGTTTTGCCTGTGCTATAGCTCTTTGATATATGTGTGGGGTCCAACAGTAGTACTCGGCCCAATATCTCAAGGCACTAACTAAGGAGGATAGACTGTACCCTTAGTCGTACTACCCGACTACCCAGGTACTAGAGAGTATCTTCCTGAGTGTTGTTCTCGGTGACACTATAGAAATCAAGCGGCCAATCGATTTATCTAAAGAGGGCCTCAGGAAATCTAGGCCGATCTGTACACAGGTATTGTCTGATGCGCTACCACTCAAAGGGGTACCAACAGGGGTTACAAGGGTGGCCAATAGATGTGCTCTTACGAACCACTTGTATTTCCTGCGTGTATGAATCCCTCAACTGTAGGTTTATGTGCATAATGACAGATCTTTCGGGCTTAAAGACGCCAGAATACGTCTCTACTCTGAAAAAAAAATTACCCACAATTTCTGCCAAGGAAAGTCCTCTGATACCACTTGTAATATACCAGATATAAACATTATCCAGAACGTAAATAAAATGCTAGAAATGGAAGAATAACAGTAATATAACTAGCATAATCTCCACAATAACACAAAAATGATATAAGAACAACAACATAAATAACACTTTGATTCAGAGAGAAATGTTAACAGGCCTCTTCGAGGAGGAAACCTCCGGTCGAGCAACACTCTATTACAATAATCTCCAAGTTAGGGTTCTCATACCCTCGAATCCTATTTATACTAAAAAGAAACATCTATAGGAAGATCCTTCTAGAAGCAGAAGCTTCTATTAGGTCTTCTTACATCTTCCTTATTCTATTTTATTGAAAGGCCTTATTAATATTGACCTTTATTACATCCGAATATATTGTTCTACCTATGTGCGGGTTAGGACCCTAATAGACAGGTTTAAAGAGTTTAAGGCTCTTGTTGATAATAAAATAGAGAAAATAATTAAGGTGTCGAGGAGAAATAATGGAGGAGAGTTCTGCAGGAATGAATTTAAAGAATTATGTAAGAAGTGTGGTATAGCAAGGTAGAATAATAATCCATATACACCTCAAGAGAATGGAGTTGCAGAAAGGATGAACAAGATGCTGATGGAAAAAGCAAGGTGCATGCTTAGTGGTGTCGAGTTAGGACAAGAATTCTGGGCAGAGGTAGTGGGTACTGCATGTTACCTGGTCACCAGATCCCCTCATTAGTGTTGGATGAAAAGACTCCACAAGAGGTATGGACTGGTAAGAAACCTTATCTCACACATCTCAAGGTATTTGGTTGTGATGCATATGTTCATGTTCCAAAGGAAAACAAGAGTAATCTAGATAAGAAGGTTGAAAAGTGTATATTTATTGGATATAAGATGGTCTCAAAGGTTATAAGCTTTGGAACCCAGAAACTAAGAAGATAGTGTATAGACGAGATGTGGTATTTAGAGTAATGAAGGATGTTGTTAAACAGGAAGTCCTATCAAGTAAGGAAGAACCAAAGAAAATATAGTTTGATTTAAAGGATGATGAGTCAGAATCTAYAGAAGAACAKGAATTAGAAGAAGAAGATCCTCATACTCTAGTATTGAGGAGATCGGTTCGAGAAAGAAGGATACCGGAAAGGTATACTCCATATGATTTCCATTCAATTTTTTTTTTGTCTATTATTGATTATGATCCTAGAACTTCCAGGGAGGAAGTGGATTCARAGGATGGAAATCTCTGGAAAAGGGCTATGGACTAAGAAATGACATCTTTGGATAAGAATGAGGCTTGGGATCTAGTGGAGTTGTCGATAGGAAGAAATCCCATTGGAAACAAATGGGTATTTAAAAAGAATCTGAATGTAGAAGGAAAAAAGGATAAATACAAAGCTCGGTTAGTAGCAAAGGGTTATTCCCAGGTTGAGGGAATTGATTTTGGTGAGATTTTTTTCTCATGTTGCCAAGTTAACCTCTATAATATTTTTGTTATATGTTGTTGTTGCATTTGATTTTGAAGTAGAATAGATGGATGTGAAGACAATGTTCCTAAATGGGGATCTAGAAGAAGAAATCTATATGAGGCAACCATAAGGTTATATTGTGAAGGGAAAGAAGGAGTTGGCATGCAAGTTGAAAAAGTCCATGTCTGATTTAAAACAATCACCAATGATGTGGTATCAAAAGTTTGATACTTATATGCTGGGACTTGGCTTCACAAGAAGCATAGAGGATCACTGTGTGTATTTTAAATTAATTGGTGATCATTTGATTTATTTTTCCTTGTATGTGGATGACATGTTGATGATAGGAAACAACAAGGAGATTATCTAGGATGTGAAAACTCAGTTGTCCTCTAAATTTGACATGAAGGATCTCGGTGCTTCAAATTTCATTTTGGTCATGGAAATTAAAAGAGATCAGAAAAAGAAGAAACTCTGGTTAAATCAGAGAAAATATGTCGAGACAATATTGTAGAGGTTTAATATGCATGAATGTAAATCGGTCAAGGTTCATATTCCTGTTGGTGTAAAGTTATTTGTGGATCAATGTCCCAAGACATAGGAAGAGGAGGAGGACATGTCTCATGTTCTATATGTGAGTGAAGTTGGAAGTTTGATGTATGCAATGGTATTTAATAGATCAGACATTGCACATGTAGTGGGAGTTTTGAGAAGGTATATGTCAAAACCAGGGAAGGAGCATTGGACAACAGTAAAAAGTTTTTTCAGGTATTTGCGTGGCACTGCTAGCTATGGATTGTGCTACCAAGGAAGACCAATATTGGACAGAGTGGTGGATATATATGTCTTTGTGGATGCATACTGGGCTATAGATATGGATTGTAGGAGATCTACAAGTGGGTATGTGTTTAACCTGTTTGGAGGAGAAATAAGTTGGATGAGCAAACGACAGGCTGTAGTGGCATTTTAAACTATAGAAGTTGAATGTATGGCAACCACTCATGCAAGTAAGGAAGAAGTATGGTTACAAATATTGTGTTCAGGTATTAGGTTGGTACAACAAGATGTAAGGATAGATTGTGACAGTCAAAGTGCAATTTTTCTGGAGAAGAACCTGACTTATCATTCAAATACAAAGCATATTGATATTAAATATCACTTTGTAAGAGACGTGGTTGAAGAAAAGAAAGTATTTTTGATGAAGGTGGACACTTTGAAGAATTTTATATATTCATTAATAAAATCTGTGAGCACTGAGAAGTTCTCTTGGTGTAGAGGATCCATGGTCATTGTTTCCCTAGATTGTTGATTATGTAACCCTATAAACCCTTGTATGCAAAGAAAACAACAAGTGGGAGAATGTTGGGTATGTGTTATATTCTTTGCATGAGTAGCAGTGTGTGCGTTGCGCTGAGCACGCAGGGGTTTGGGGGAAGCACCCCCAATTTTTTTTCCTGGGGAAACATGTCACATTTTTGGGCAGTTTTTCGGCACATGGTTTTTGCCGATGGTTTTCTATTTCTGGTTAAGGAATTAGGGTTTTTGACTAATCCAAGTCATTGGGTTAGTTTTTTGGATGTCACTAGATCCTATATGTATATTGTATTTTAAATAATGTAATACTATGAATGAATATAAAATATGTTGGTTTTCCCAGTTTGGGTTTCCAGGGGAAAACTCTTTGTGTAATGTTTGTATCTGCCATTGTATCTTTTCTGTTATTTTACTAAAAATTTATTTGCAGTAAATATTGTACAAGGTTAAAATCTACATTAGTGTCCTCATTTGTGATCTGATTTTCTACCCAGATCTTTTCACAGATGAACAAGTGCTTCTCAGGGTCCTTCAATGCCTCTCCCTTGAACTTTGGTAACCTGATGGTGGGATCTGAGCAGTGTAGATCCTTGACTAATGCTTCTTGAAATGTCTCTCCCAGTTGTTTCCCCCTGTGTAGATATACTTCCTGTTGTGTTTCTTCCATTGAAATTCAGTTGTTTAAACGGTGGAGTTCTTTCTGGTGTATTAGTCGTGCATGGGTTTATGGGTTTCACACTGACACTGATATGGATAGGATTTCTTCCTCTAGTTTCTGCTCTTGGACCTCTTTTCTTTATTTCATATGTTGTGCGCAGGATTTCCTCAATCTGTTCAACATCCCAAAGATCATCTACCTCTTCTTCATCACTTGCCAAGACTTCCCTCATGGTTATGAATCTCTTCTTATTGTTCATATTATATTGGTAGGGTACTCCATTGCACGTTCTTCTAGCTGTTTCCATGATTTTCTTGATATGGTCTTCCTCTATCATGATTGGATCCAAGGCCTCCTACTTCTTTCCTTTATCCATCTCTTCCTCCATTTCTTCGTCTATTGTTAGTGCTTCCCCCCTTCCCCCATGCACGTAGGGAAGTTTAATTGTCTGAGGCCATTGTCATTACACCATTGTTATACAGTAACATCTTAATAGAAGTATATAGCGATCTGATATACCTACCTTGAGTTTCCTTTAGAAACTCTTGCTCTGTTGTGTTGTAAGACTTCGCAGTATTTACTACAAATTCTGTGATAAATCCTACAACAATGTTTTCTAACCAAAAATCTATTGCGTGTGTAAATGTATTGTAAACTTGTTGTAATTGCGCAATCTCCACAAGATTCCACTCTAGTTGTCTAATCCGATTTGTAGGATGGTTGTCTTTCAACCTCAATATCCACTTCTGCAACACATGTGGGAAATAACAGAAAAATACTTCATGCAAGTCGTTGAATACATAATTGTCCAGATATTTGTGCGGTGTTAACTTCGGGTTTCTGTTATCTTTCTATGCAAACTCCAGCTCATTTTTTTTCAACTAGCTCTCGATCTCTGCCTTTGTTGGGTTCCACGGTCTCAACATCCCCTTTATATTCTCATTCTTTTTAACGTTTTATCGCCAGATGTGACATTCGTTTTACGCTTCTACAATAGATCTCACTAACTCAATCCCATTCTGTTCCAACCGACAACTGAACCATTTGTTGGCTACTCCTTTTTCTACTCTGACCTTACTTTAATATCATAAGTTGACCCAGGTTCAGATTTAACAAGATTCCAACAAAATCCCTCTAAAACCATCGCCCCCCCTAGTAAACCAAAAGCCAACGTAGTACATAGGGTGTACTACACAGTCTAACYCGAGATAGTTCTATGGGTGGATACAATACTYAGATGCTTGCATCCTGGGAATGAGTGGGGATATGTGTTTGTACCTTGTGACCTTCATTTACTTATTCTAACATTAAACTTATCTTGATTAATCTATCACTCTTACTCTTGCATGTGAAATATCAAATATAACTAAGTGATTCATTCATTTATCTAAMATTTAATCATTAAAAACAAAGGAGATGCATAAAATTCAGTCACATAATGCATGTTCTACCGCGGTTCACCCCCTCCTGGGATATGTCCACAAAATGTCTCTCAAACTCTTTTATTACGTCTCAACAATATATCGCGTTGTGCRCACTTACAGTCTTGGATCTTACAATCTCAAYGAGATTCCTGATCCTTGTGAGGCTGACTAGATCCCACCAGGCCCCTCAGCCTGTGATCTAACTGTTGGCACACTGACAAACCCASGTTTCAACTCCTACAACGCACCAACAAAACCTAACTAATAGCTCTTTCGAAAAGACCTGTGAAGTAGATGCAGTCTCACCCGAAGTAGCAATAGRGGGTTGCAGGACACGTGTCTACAACCAGAGGAAATGAAAAGTGATTCCAAAACACAATGCAAAACAATCTAGATATTCTTTACCACTCTTAAGCTTACTTCGCGAAGTTATATCTCTGATCTAACACAACAATTCAGTAACAATATATCAGATGACAAATAACACAACATCAACCACAAAGAGAATAAAATATATGTGGTTCACCCTATATCTAGGGATACATCCATAGAACTGTGTTTCTTGATATATTAGATGAAAACATACAGTTCTATCTGCGCACTTAGCTACATATCTTCTCTCTTTCTCTCTTTCTCTTCCCTCCCTGTGCACCTAGCTGCAGGGTTGATCTTCACACCCAGTTGAAGATCCAGAATACAGACTCAATATTTCTCTCAACAACAATAATAGACAATGAACAACGACAATAATAATATGAACGAACCCCCTCCTAGTTCTTCTAGACATTCATTTATACATTACATGACCAAATTCTAGGTGTCAAAACCCTAGATCGAAAAACCTAGGCCCAAAACCCTAGCTCCACTTGACCTGCATTTTAAGGGCTTCACCAGCCTATTCCTCCTTTTCCGCGAGGTGATCTAAAGAATCCGTTGGTGTCTTCTTCCACTTAATGATTTGTCCACAATCCCTCTTCTTTTTTTCTTTATCTTCCTTGATCTTCTCTTCCAACGACTAGCTTTTCCTTTACTTCGCTCCTTCTTTTTTGCTTCTTTAACCACTTTGACCCTTCCTTGGTTTATGTGCCTTCCCACACAGTTCGTACTTCACCTTTCTTCCTTAATCTTCACTTCCTTACATAACCAAGGGCCAACAGGCCCCCAACACTCACATGTGACTCGTCCTGAGTCACTGCAAGATTGAGTCTTCTATATAACTTTGACTGCAGCTTGCACAGAGTAGCCTATGCTTCCTTCTTTGTGCCTCCCCATATTGTACAGACTGTCTTTTATGTTTCTGGTACCCAGTTTCAACTGCACCTGGTACCTAGGCCCTTCTTCCTTTGATTTGACTGAGAGCTGCGAGGTAGCTGGTTATCACAATATAACTTCAACCGACTCCCATTCACTAAACCATCCTTCCGTTCTCCCTTAATATTTTTCAACTATGAAACTCCTCCTTATTTAACATAGGCAAACTCAAATGGCCCTATCCAATGTGTCCTGAACTTCCCTATATGTTGTTGGATTACTGAGAGGGAGGGTGAATCAGTAATAACGTAATTATAATCCTTTTTCTTCAAATGTTATATCAATGTAGAA
>JASDQU010239480.1:0-11515 GCA_032191745.1 Picea mariana
TAAAGTACAACAAAGTAGACATTTAAGATGGATGGGATTTTTACAGCAGTTTCATCTTGTAATTAAATACAAAAAAGGGATTCATAATAAGGTAGTAGACATGTTATCGAGGCCGCCTACAAACGCTTCAATCATTCTTCAGAACAGTTCATTAACACATGAAAGTTATATTGAATAGTATGCGGAAGATAAAGACTTTAAGAAAGTATATGCATCACTAATACATGGTAAATAGGAAGAGAACTATTATGTGCATAATCAACTCTTATATCATCTTGGTAAACTCTGTATTCCAGAAAAAGAGAGAGTGCATGTGATCCGAGAAGCACATAGTTCATTGATTGCAGGGAATTTTGGGGTAAGTAAAACATTGTATGTATTGTAGAATCATTGTTATTGGCCTCAGATGCAAGAAACTGTAGCTAAATACATAAGAGGTTGTGTTATGTGTGAAACAAGTAAGCCTAGCAATAGGAAATTGGGTTTGTACACACCTCTTCCAGTTTCTTCTCGTCCTTGGGAAAGCATTTCTATGGACTTTGAAGTGGACTACCTATGTCTAGAAAAGGGCATGATTACCTATATGTTGTTGTGGACAGATTCAAAAAAATGTGTATCTTGATGCCATGTAACAAGTAGATCACTGCTGAACAAACAACTCATCTATTCTTTCATAATGTTTGGGTACATTTTGGGCTACCCATGTCTATTGTATTGGATCGGGATTCCCAGTTCTTGGGGGAATTTTGGTCAACATTATGGGAGCTTATGGATACTAAACTGAAGAAAAGTACAACTTTTCATCCACAGACTGACAAGCAAACATAGGTAGTGAACAAGATAATGGTTCGGCTGCTCAGAGGATATTGTAGTAAACATCCTAAACTTTGGGATGAGCAGTTGCAGTACATACAACATTCTTACAACCATGCAGTTCATTCTTCCATGAAGAAATCTCCTTTTGAAACTTGTTTTGGTTATCTGCCAAAAACACCCATGGACTTTTCTTTTGGCAAAGATGCAATGGATGGACATCATGATGTAGATAAAGCTCTAAGATTCATTTAGAGAATCCAAGAAGTGTAGTAGGCAGTTCAAGAACAGTTGGAGAAGAGCCAAGCAAAGTACAAAGCCAGGCATGACAAGCATCGAGTTGATCATCAATTTCAGGTTGGAGACCGAGTCTGGTTACATATCACCAAAGAAAGAATGAAAGGTGAAGGTAAAAATCTTAAGCCTATCAGGTATGGTCCTTTTGAGATCTTGGAAAAGATCGGTACTAATGATTTTCGCTTGAATTTACCTCCATACATGCAAATCTATTCAGTTGTCAATGTTGATAATCTTAAATTGTATGAGCCTCCTATGATCATGGATGAGGAAACTAACATACATATTCCTTCAGTTGATGATATGGCACCTGAATATATGAAAGAGTTGTAGGATGATGTTATTCTTGACAGAAATGTAAGGACTTCACGAAGGGGGAATGTTGAGTACCTTTGAGTGGGGCTTAAAGGCATGCATCCTAGCAAAGCAAGATGGATGGAGATTGGAAAAGTGAGGGAGCTGTACCCTTACTTACTTGCAGAGTGATTCAGGCTTTTGGAGGTCCAAAATCTCTCCAATGGGGAGGAATGATCCAAGGGGTCATTCATCATCAAAGTTACACTGATCCAAGATAAAGAGAAAATGGTACAATGGAAGCCAGGTTTGGTAAACATCAAGATTTTACCACAGTTAAAATGGTTATTATATATGGTTTTATATAGAGAATACTATGTGCATGGGTTGTTTCTTGCCACATGTCACGAGAACTAAACATATTCTTTCAACCACTCATCCAACGTATATGCTAAACATTCAACGGTGCACGGTTCAACGTATGTTATATATGGTCTAACCATATTGCATGGTGCGTCGGCTTGCCATAACATAAGTAAAGTTTGGTGCAATGTGTTGGTTTTAACATCCAATGTTAAAGTTTGGTATAATATATCCATTGCAACGTTCTATGCACAATTTGTGATAACATCCCGACGGTTTGTGACATCGTGCACAGTCAAGTTGGCGGAGTTCTATACAGCTGGCGAGATATATGGCAATACCATAACAAAACCATAATATATGATTTGGCGGTTATAACATACAACCGTGTTGCAACATTTGGTGCGAAGTTTTGTTGACATCAAAGTTATCCATTGTAACATTTTGGCGGGTATAATGTATGTATAACAGAACATTGCAATATTTGGTATAACACTCGGAACAACTCTTTCATATGGAACATTTGGCGGATATAACAGTTGGTTCAGATTTGGCAGAGATAACGGGATTTGCAATACCAAATATGGTATGGTGGATAGCATATACATCCTGTTGCAACTGAATCGGGATTGGAACATTCGACCTGTAGCTTTATAAATCAGGGGTTTCAGCCAGTGCAAAGGGGGGATAGAGTGCGTGACAAAGGATAGAAGAGGGTTTTTGGCTGTAATTTTTATCCAGATGCTGTTATTGTTGAAGTCAACATTCTCTGTTATAATTGGTTTTCTTTGCCTTTTGAAGACCAATTTGTAAATTCCAGAGAAGAGGTCTTGAAGACTTTTTGCACAACATTCTGTTTTATAGTTGCTGAAGTTGATGTTCAGAGATTCCAGAACCATTTTGTACCATTTTAAAGATATTAATTGGATTGGTACCCATTGGAAAGGGACCCAGAGACGTAGCCCAGTGAAGGGGGTGAACTTCGTTAACAACTTCTGTGTTTGTGACTCTCTTTTGCTGTTCTCATTTTCTGATTCTGTTTCTGTTTTAGTTTTCATTTCATTTATGTTTTTAAGCATTCAATTTCTGTTAATGCTATTTCATGAAGTAAGAAAACTGATAAACACATTCTTTTAAAAACTTTTAATGCACACAAGTTGAGATCCGACGGATCGCCTACGGATTCGATGTTTGCTGAGAATCTTATTGTTGCATACTACACGAAAGAGTTACATCAAAACATAGCCATTTGGGTAAAGATATCCAGGAAAGCCACATTGTTAGAAGCCTTCGAAGAGGCCAGTCAGATTGAGAAAGACATTCTCAGTTTAAAAGACACTACTAGCAACGAGATAGAGACTAGTTCATCTTCCAAAAATAAAATCAAAATCCTTCCTAGACCTTCCCAAAACAAAGCTCAACCTGAGAGTTCAGATTTAGAAAACTTACAGAAAGTCGTTCAAAAGTTGTCCAACCAAGTTATAGATTTGAAAAGGTTGGCTGAAGAATCTTCTTCGAGCAAAGGGCCTTACAAACCCCCTTTTAGGAAGCCTTTTGCCACCAACTGACCCAATTCAAATACTGAAGGCCTAAATCTAGAAAGCCTGCAATTTGCTATTCAAACGATTCTAGAAGCACATGATAACTTGATTCCCCCCGAGATTTATGAAGAAGTAGCTGAACAAGAGATGGTAGAAGAAGATGAATCCTCTCCGAATATTTTTGGACATTTTTTGGATAGCATTTTTCAAGCAAATTTCAAAACAGTGCATCCTTACAATACTAGGAGTAAGACAACAAATAAGCCTTCTTCCGAAATTACGACGACTTTGCCTAAAAAACAGTCTAAATCAACTGAGACTAAACAGAATTTAGTAAACCCAAGTTTAGATTATGATTTGATTGAAGATCTAAAAAATCTTAGGGCTAACATTTCTGTTTACGAATTATTAAAATTCCCTTTTCTTCTACAAAAAATGCTGCAGAATATTGCAGAGAACAACAAAAATAGCAATCCGACCAGTAACAAAGGTGTTCAAAACAACCCCAAAATTCCTCAGAAGGCCTCCACCAAAACTACATCTGAGCCTCATGATAAAAGAGACCTTCCTGTAAATAATGTAACGAATGTTGATAAACCAGTTTCAGAGGCTGCGAGTAAAAAACAACAAACTTCCACCGTTAATACTCGCAGAAATGTCCCTCCATTTTTGTTGACTTTTGAATATTTCAATAGGAATGTACATAACTGTATGGTAGATTCAGGTGCGTCATCTAACATAATGCCTTGGTCTGTCTGTCAAAAGATCAATGCCGAAGTTCAGCCATCCACCTTGAAAATTATCCAGCTTGATCGAACTAGTGTTAAAGTGATAGGCGAGTTAAGAAATGTGCTTATAAGATTGTCGTCTAATCCTAAAGTTCATTAGGTGATTGATATTATTGTTGTATATATCCCAAAAGTTTATGGTTTGTTTTTAAGTAGAGATTGGTCGGAACAATTACATGGCTATTTTGCAACAGAGTGGTCTCACTTGTGGCTCCTCGATAATGGAAAGCCCAACAGAATCAAGGTAAATCGTGAACGTTATCTAAAGTTCACGGTGACTTATTTAAATGATCCCAATGAACCATTCACTCCTTCTACCAATTCGCCAGAAATACAAGGTATGGATACATTTTTCGGCAATTTCATGGCCGAAACTTCCACCATCACTGACCCAGAACAACAATCTAAAATTATGACATGCACTCAGTCAACAACTTTCTCTTAGTGGTCACATGCACTCGATGAAAATCAAATATGGTCTCTTTACTTTGATGGGTCAAAATCTAAAGAAGGAGTTGGTGCAGGGTGCATGCTCGTCGATCTAGTAGGTAAAAAGACTCTGATTGCTTGCCGGTTAGAATTTGAATGTACAAACAACACAGCTGAATATGAGGCACTCCTGCAAGGCCTCAGAAAAGCATTAGATCTGAACATTCAAAATTTGACTATCTTTGGTGATTCGGAGATCGTGGTTAGACAGGTAAAAAATTCTATCCACTGTTTATCCCCACACCTTAAAAGCTATCAAACTGAGGTATGGAATTTGATGAACAAGTTTTCTGCATTTAACATAAATTCTATTCCTAGATTGAATAATTCGGAAGCTGATTTGCTAGCTAATGTCGCTTCAAAATTTTTTCCTGCAGAAGGCTTATCTCCAAATGCATTTTCTGTCGAACTGTTGTTTAGACCGTCCATCCTATACAACATCACGAATTGGAGAGTCTTCGATGACGATCAACAGATCATAAGTTTTCTGCATATGGAAGAAATTTTCCAGGGCACGGTGATCGATGAAGGTACCCATGACGAAAATCTTCGTGACTTTGCGGTGATACCAGATCCGAGATCCCCAAAATCTTCATCAGACATGGCAAACTCTATCCCAAAATCTGTAGTTAGATTAGAAAAATTTTATGATCTTCACGACAAGTTCAGAAAATTTGTGAATTGTAAAATGAATAGTTCCTCCTTGACGCATGAAAAAGTAAATTTGGGAACTAAAGACAATCCACAGTGCATTAATTTAGGGTTGGGATGTTCTGAGCAAGAAAAAGTAGCATTTATTAAGTTGTTTAAGGAATTCAAAGATGTTTTTGCTTTGACATACGACGACCTAAAAACCTTTGATCCTAACATCATACAACATGTTATTCCCATGAAACCCCAAACCCAACCTTTTCAACAAAAGTTAAGGAAAATGCACCCAAAACTCGAACCAATGGTCAAGAAGAAATTAAACAAACTCCTGAACACTAACATAAATTTTCTAGTTAGGTACACACAATGGGTCTCTAATCTTGTCCCTGTCAGAAAGAAGAGTGGTGAAATCCAACTATGTGTCGATTTCTGAAATCCTAACTGAGCGTCTGATAAAGAAAACTACCCTGTCCCTCCCATGGAATAGATCCTTCAACAGGTATTTGGTTCTGAAAGATTATCCTTGTTGGATGGTTTTTCAGGGTACAAACAAGTCCTTATTTCTCCTCCAGACCAACTCAAAACCACCTTTCGCACTCCATGGGGCACCTACGCTTATAGAAATATTCCCTTTGGACTCATAAACGCTGGTGCCACTTTCCAGAGAGCAATGGACATCGCTTTCTAAGGCTTGATCAATCAATCTGTAGTAGTTTACCTAGATGACATCACTGTCTTCTCGAAAAATAAATAAGATAATCTAGCTCATTTAATATCCGTTCTACAACGATGTCATAAGTACGACATTTCTTTGAATCCTAAAAAATCTATCTTCGCAGTAGAACAAGGTAAGCTCCTCAGATTCATTGTATCGAGAAAAGGGATGATTATCGACCCTGGAAGAACCCAAGTCATTTCAAAACTGCCACCTCCCTCGTCAAAAAAGTCCATGCAGTCCTTCTTAGGACAAATAAACTTTGTTAGGAGATTCGTCCCCAGCTTTTTGGAAATGGTGAGACCATTACAAAACCTAATAAAAAAGGATGTACAGTACCATTAGGGACCTTTAGAAATCCAGGCTTTTGATTCAATAAAAAAGGCCATAATAGACGCTCCTTCTCTAATGAGCCCTGACTTTTCGCAATACTTCACCCTCTACACGTTTGCCTCTGATCGATCCTACGCTGTTGTCCTAACTCAAAAGAACGTTGAAAACAATGAAGTTCCAATTGCCTTTATGAGTTCAGCCTTCAAGGGGGTGGAACTTAATTACCCAGCAGTAGATTAGCAAGCCTATGCTATTTTCAAAGCAGTAAAGCACTTTTGATCTTATCTATTGAAATCTAGGACGAAAATCATTGTCCCTTACCCGATCGTCAGAAATTTGTTAGTACAGAAAGAACTAGGTGAAAAAAGGGCAAACTAGGTCACATCCTTGCAAGAATATGACATAGAAATCACCTTGAAACAAATAGTAAGAGGCCAAGGTTTATGCAAGTTGGTCGTCGATTCAGCTATAGGACAACAAGAAGAAACTGATATGTTAAATCCAGGGCAACACTATCAAAATCAAATCTGTTGTACGTAAAACCTTGTTAGTCCCTGGTACGATGACATAAAATTCTGTCTTATACACGGATCAACGCCTCATCACCTTGATCCCACAAAAAGGAGAGCACTAAGATTAAAATATGCTTCTTTTCAACTGATTAATGGTATTTTGTTTCATCAAAATTTTGATGGAGTACTTATGCGCTGTCTTGAAAAAGATGAAGTAGAAAAAGTCTTATTGGAATTGCATGTAGGAGAAGCTGGTGGGAATTTCGGTGGGGACACCACTGCCCATAAAGTATTAAGAGAAAATTATTACTGGCCTACCCTTTTTAAAGACTCTCATGCTTTATGTCGCAAATGTGTGATTTGTCAAAAAGCATCCAGATGGATACAAAAACCATCTTTCCCTTTGCAACTAGTTTCAGTAGACTCCCCTTTTCAGCAGTGGGGTCTGGATATTATAGGCCCAATCAATCCGCCATCCTCACAACAACATAAATATATCATAACAACCACAGATTACTACACCAGGTGGTCCGAGGCTGCCCCATTAAAAGCTGTAAATACCAGCCAGGTAATATCCTTCTTGAATTCAAATATTATTACTCGTTTCGGTATCCTTGAATGCTTGGTATTTGATAATGCTTCTTATTTTTCGTCTCTTGAAATGAGTGATTTTTCTCTAGAAAAAGGAATTAAATTAAAGTACTCTGCCAGCTATTACCCCCAAGGCAACAGTTTGGCAGAATCAACTAATAAAAATCTGATCAAAATTATCAAGAGAACGGTCTCCGAAAACCATAAAAATTGGCATAACGCATTATTAAATGCAATCTGGGCTGATAGAGTAACTCCCAAAGCTGTTGTGGGTAACTCACCTTTCTTTCTCGTTTACGGCAGAGAGGCGATTCTCCCATCACATGTCCTTCTTCCATCTCTGTAGTTATCGCAGAAAGTACAGGAAGAAGAATGTCCCCCTTTGGAGAGTCGAATTAACGCTTTGTTAAAATTAGAAGAAGTGAGGGCTTAAGCAAAACGGAAATTGGATCAACATCAACTCATTGTTAAAAAATGGTTTGATTCCAATTCTGCCTCTGACATAAATTTTGAGGTAGGTGACCTTGTCCTAAAATGGGACAAACCTCATGAGGGAAAAGGAGAGCATACTAAGTTTCAGAACTTGTGGTTGGAACCATTTTTAATTGCCGAAAAATTGGGTCCCAGTTCCTTCCGATTACAGAATTTAGAGGGGAAACCAGACACCTTTCCGGTGAATGGCCAAGCTCTAAAAAGGTACTTCGCCCGATGACGCTCCCATGTACACTGTGTAAATATTTTCTGTTTTGTTTGCTGTTTGTTTTTCTTTGCTGGTTTGATTTGATTTTTCCTTATGCTTATCGGTCTTTCTTTTTGAAACACACATACCTGCATCACGGGCTAGCTCAGATGAAGAGAACAAAAAAATTTCCCCTCGTAAATGACTGCTGAAAGTTGTTTAAACATCAATTGTGGTATTTCTCTGAGTTTGCAGCCACATTGAAGATAATTTGTTGTTTGAAAAACGTTTCTTGATTTCAATATAAAATTGAAGGTATTCACGATCATCCATAAAAATTCTTTTTATGATGTCCCTGTTCCTTAATAGAACAACTCAAAGATGTCTCCCTGCTCTTGAAAGTTGGTTTTATTAACAAACTATTTCTAAATCTTGATGAAGGACAACTAAGAAATTTCTTCAAGGTCTGTGACTTACTAAGATGTGTTAAAAAAAAATATAGAATTTTCAGCGTCACCCCGCTCTATTAAATATATTTAAAAAACTAAATAAATATTCAGAGAGCTATGGGAAGTGCTTGTAAACCCACCGGGATACTAAACAGGTCTGTTGGTAGTGGGTAAATGCATGCATGACGCCAAGGTAACTTTGCTAGGGTACTGAATAGGCCCTCTGGTAGGGAAGCAATGTCGGGTAAAAGAAAATTCTCAGATATGGATTCTTTCTGACCTTAAATGTCCTTCATTCTGATCTAGAACTTCTTGACAGGATACAGATATCGGAGTGGGTTAATTGACATCCCTGTCGAGGCTATGGACGCCTGCTGGAAGCAACGACCCTATCAACAGTATTGAAGATTTTAACTTTAATATCGCGACTCTCTTCTGTTAATATTGTTGTTAGTTTTCATCTCTTTAAAAATAGCAGTTGTCTGAAAACTGGAATGCATTATAATTATTTACGATGTTCAGACAACTTTTCGATTGTTTTCGATTCGAAGGTTTTTTTTTTTTTTTGATTATCCTAATCTGAACTCGTCATTTGGCAAAGATAACTACTTCTCCCAGTGTGTCGCCATTATTGGCAGCAATAATATAATTTCTATTGTTTGTAAGCTGCCTACACAGGGTCTCTAGTTTTCATTACTTATCATGAGCATTCTCACTAAATGACACTTGTCACTTGTCACTTTTTACATATCTTCTTTTCGATTTTTGTTTTCATGACTGTAAGCATGAAAAATTGCGGCTGGAATTGACACTTTGTTTTGATTTGTGATTAAAGGAAGATTTCTCATGTGGTTTATTATAGAATTGTCATATTTTTTCTATGAACATGATTTTTCTCCTTGCTTATAACCCCTTGGTTCTGAACATGCCTTGGTTACATAAGTGAAAGACCTCCATTCATTAATATTCGATTGATATTGATAGAGTTTTGATTCAAGAAACTTTGAATTATTCAATTGTTATTCGATGCACTTACCTTTGTGATTAATCTATGAACGTACGTACTATGGTTTTCAAAGTGCTCTGATCCTAAAATGTTCCCAATGCCAAGGTGGCATACGAAGTAAAACATGTCATTACTCTTCTGTATGGTCTCGGGATTCATGATTTTGTTCCCACACATGGTTATTAACACCTCTGCCTACCATTTGAACTGTCATAGCATTGTTTTGTTGAGGCTCGGGGCTATGGCTATGTGGCTTTTTATCAAACCCTACATGTGAGTGTTGTTTTGATTCCCTTCTATTCTCCATGGCTCCAGTGGTAAGGATCAATCCAAATGGCATCCAAACCTTGCTATCATATGATAACGCCAGGGACGACTTAGAAAGGAATGATTGGCATGTGTTCATCGAAAAATTTAAGGGTTTCAATCTTTGAGTTGCCCAAGAATTTGCCTTGACCTTCGATGGATGCAGGGCAAAGATAGGTGACGTGCAGTTAGAAGTAACAAAAGAGTTTTTAAGCCAAGCCACAGGTTTACCAGCTGTCGGGAAAAAATGGTTCAAGAATGGAAAAGTTGAAGAGGTCCCCTAGACTTTGATGTTCACCTCACGAAAAATCACTAGTTGCAATCAAGGTATGCCAGTCTCATCCTTAAAACCTAGGTGGCATGATCTACTTGCTATTGTGAAACAATTCATTATGTGTGAAGGAAGATTTGGATTAGTTTTCCTGTATCATCTGCACTTGCTTATGAGTTTCATTGACTTCCCGTTGAATATGCCCTACTTCCTGCTTAGAAGTCTGTACAAGATGGGAAAATGGTTTAAGAAGCAGAGGTCTGATTCAAGTTTATTCCATCATGGTTTAATTAAAATTATCCTTGTGCATCAGTTGCAATTACAAAACGATTGTTGAATGCATTTATTTCACGAAATGGATTTGGTAACAGTGAGTTGGGACAGGTTGATAAACCGGTCATTGTTGAAACCCTCGTGAAACCTACTGCCTCTGCTCCACCGCTACTACCCTGTGATCTTGCCCCTAATAATGAACCCTCGACCTACCCTGATGTTACTCAACCAGACAATCAACCGGGTTCGCACCCAAAGAGTTGCAGTAAAACTGTTAAAAAACCCACAGGGAAGAAGCTAAAGGGAAACATCGATGTTAATTTCAAAAATAAAAGGGTTGGTCATTTGATTTCACAAAGTGTTCAGAATAAAATCAAACCCTGTGCAAACAAAAGCAACACAATTGAAGTAAGTGAAGACTCAGATTCCGAAATTGAGAGGTTTTTGGCTGAAGAAGACCCCTTGTCATATGGGTTCTATCCTGACACACCTTATGACTATGTAAACAACCTGCCTCCATGTCTAAAAGGTAACCCAGGATTCTCGGGCATTCAACTATGTGATAAACCTACCTTTCGCGTGGACGATTCTCCAACCCTTAATGTTGTCAGTGCCAATGCATAGTCCCTACAACCACAGTGTGATGAGTGTCGATCCTAGATCGACAGGTATTATACAGATGTGCCTTTACTACAGTCCTGGCTTAAATATTTAAATACCAAGTGGATTTGTTGAGAAACGAGAATAGTAGACTCCAATCCATAACTCAAGCAAAGGAGAAACGCCTAAAAACTACAGGATTTGTCATTTTTAAGAATGTAGATGCAACAACAACAATTGTGAACTCTAAGATTGCTTGATATGTTTTGATACCATGATTTGAGGTATGATTGTATTTTTAATTTTAGCATGATTTTGTCACTCTCAAGTTAGGATAGACGATTTGATTAAATAGATTATCTTTCTTATAACGATTAGTTTGTTTTGTTTATTGAATAAAATATGATTGTAGTTGCTATTATAACTAGCTACAGAATCGTAAGATTCTGTAGCCAGTTAGAAAAATTCGAATTGCTTGATTTGACAATTGAAAACATATCTAAAATCTTCCCATTTTCATTTGTTTTCAGGAACCCATGATTTC
>JASDQU010239482.1:2633-16805 GCA_032191745.1 Picea mariana
ATGGAAAGTTGTCCAAATGATCATTTTATCAATCGAAGGTTCACTACTTAGGGCATGTCATCTTCGGTGAAGGTATCGCCATGGATCCAACAAAGGTCAAGGCTATTATGGAATGTCCTACACCAACGAATGTCCCAGAAGTGCATAGCTTCATGGGTTTAGTAGGATACTATCAACGGTTCGTCGAGGGATTTTTAAAAATAGCAAATCTGATCACGGAATTACAGAAGAAGAACACGAAGTTTTCTTGGACTGAGAAATGTGCCGAAGCATTTCGGAGGCTCAAGGAGTTGTTGAAAAAAACACCGATACTAAAGTTCCCTGACATGGACACGAACTTCTTGGTATGCACTGACGCATCCAAGGAAGGCTTAGACGGAGTCTTGAAGCAAGACAGTTGAGTTATCTCTTACATCTCAAGGAAACTTAGAAGGCATGAGGAAAACTATGCGACGCACGATTTGGTGTTGTTAGCCATTGTATATGCCTTGAAGGTTTGGAGACACTACCTTGTTGGACGAAAATTTGAACTAAAGACAGATCACTATGGACTACATCACATCTTTACGCAAAGCGAGCTGAACATGCGACAATGACATTGATTGAAACTGCTTAGCGAGTACGATTTCAAGATTTATTAAATAAAAGGAATAGTGAACAGAGTAGTAGATGCATTGAGTCAGAGACCACACATCTTTTCGGTGTTTCCTCTTCAGACGAATCTTCATGAAAAGATTCTAACTTTACAACACGATGATGACTGGTACAAAGAGGTCAAGGTTTTTATCGGACAAAACACAATGATGGTACCAATATTTCAAGCATTTACATTTGATGAAGATGGATTATTGAGGTTTAACAATCGGATTTACATACCACCAAACAACAAGTTGAGGAAATTGATCCTAAACGAGGCTCATAGAGCAGTATACATGGCTCACCCGGGAGTCACGAAGATGAGGGTGGGCCTTAAACCCTTATTCTTCTGGAAAGGAATGAAAGTAGACATACTCAACTGTGTGGCCAGATGTCTAGAATGTTAGCAGGTAAAGGCCAAACATAGACATCCAACAATATTACTACAACCACATGCTATTCCATAATCGAAATGGGAGGTTATTTCGATGGAATTTCTTGTTGGATTGCCAATGACGGCAAGGAGACAAGACTCGATTTTCGTAGTAGTTGACAATCTGACGAAGAGTGCTCATTTTATTCCTATGCATATGACGTATCAGGCACTTGACATAGCTAGAGTTTTCATCAGTGAGATTCTGAGGCTGCATGGCATGCCTAAGAGGATTATATCGAATCGGGGATCGATGTTTACTGGATGATTTTGGACTAGTTTCCAAGAGGCCTTGGGAACCCAACTCAACTTTAGTACTGCGTATCACCCAGAGACTGACGGGAAGACCAAACGAATGAACCAGACCTTGGAGGACATGTTTCTCATGTACGTGATGGACCAACAAAATCATTGGGAAGAATTCTTGCTACTGGTATAATTCGCTTATAACAACAATTACCAAAGCACCATTAAGATGGTGCCTTTCGAGTTTCTTTATGGGTGACTGTGTCAGATTCCTTTGAGTTGGGATCGTCTTGAGGATAGGGTCCTGGTGGGACCAGAAGCAATCCAAGAAATGGAAGAGAAAATGAAAGCAATAGTACAAAGGATTAAAGAAGCGTAGGATCGACAGAAGAGTTATGCCGATGCACACTGTATCGACTGTAGTTATGAGGTTGGTGATCGAGTCTTCTTGCAGGTAAAATCACATAAGAGTTTGATTAAGTTTGGAAAGGGAGCTAAAATCTCTCATAGGTTCGTGGGACCTTTTGATATTTTTCAAAGGAAGGGGCCCGTCACCTATTGACTAGCCTTGCCTGATTCCTTGAGGCATATGCATGATGTTTTTTATGTATCTGTTTTGAGACATTATATTAGTGATCCTACACATGTTATTGCCGTGAGTTCTTTGGAGGTATCGGATGAGGGGGCACTCATGGCTGAGTCGATCCACATCCTAGATCATCGCGTTCAAAAACTACGATGTCGAATAGTAGATCAGGTCAAGGTCCAGTGGGACAACTATAGTCCGCACTCGACGACCTAGGAGGACTCATATGATATGTGCCAAAAGTTTCAATTTTTCTTTGATAGATAGACTTATGATACCATGATACACGTTATTTCGACACTTATATACTATGAAACTTTAGGACGAAGTTTAGACCAAGAGGGGGAGTATGTAACATTCTTCTCTTACATGCACTGAGCAAACTTATTCTTTGAGGACACTTGCTCACAAGTGATCCAGATTATTATACTTTTGGGCATTTGATTATGATTATGAGGCGTTACGAATTGATGACATGTTGTTTTGCTTCATTGACATAGACATGTGCTATTGAATCGGGTTTCCCTGAGTGTGCAAGATTTTAGACCTTGAGGATGTAGAGGCATTGATGAGAACCCTTGGACTCCAGATCGAGTTAGGGAGTGGACTATTGGGGTTTTATTGTTGTATATATGACATTGTGCATCTGATTAGATGATTTGATTATGGATATGTTCTGACATGATTTGTTGATGATGCAGGCTGACGATAGCTTGCCGAATAGACTCACATGTGGAGTAGAGGGGCCACACATGACTATGAGAGATGTTGAGGGAGAGGTGTGGACAACAGCCCTACCATAGCCTACTAGCACTCCCACCGTGGATCAAAATATAGGTTAATGACTACCTAGTTCGAGAAGTCCCATGATGCCATGAGCACCAACTACGAGAGTGGCTCACAATGATTCTAAGGGGGGCGCAATAAGGCATGGGCCTTATTCATTAGAGGCCCTTAGTCTCCCACAAGATCACCTAGCAGAGTATTGACTCCAGGGGTTTTTGATGTATACCACGTTAGTCAAGAGGCGAGTGACACCCTTGGAGAATGTAGTGCGTCTTGAAGGGCACGTCGCGTAAGGGAAACAGATTGAGGCGAGTGGCACCCTTGGAGCATGTAGTGCATCCTGAAGGGAACGTCATGCAAGGGAAACATAATGGGGTGAGTGGCACCCTTGGAGCACCTAGTGCATCCTGAAGGGCACACCGCATTGTTAAATAATAAACGAACAACTTATATGGCCTTAGAACGAATACTGTGATGAGGAAGATTTAAAACAAATTCCCCAGTAAAATGTCGCCCAACCTAGAATATTAAAGTCTAGGTCTAAGAGATACTTGTGATAAAAATAAAAAAATATATTTATATAACAATAAAAATAAAAATAAATAAATAATAATGATAATCATTATTAACCATGTGACGAGAAAGGGGTAAGCAATTCATTATTTTATATAAAAAAAATCTTTTGGGGGATAAAATTTAAAAGGGGGAAATAATTGTTTTGTCTCATATGTTATTTAAAAAGGGAAAAGGGAAAAAGTTAATTTTCTATGCCTGCCAATTTGAGTTGTAAAATGAAAAGGGAAAGAGGGAAATTTAAAAGATTTAGGAAACTAGGAAAAAATGGGAAACACAAAAAGAAAGGGGAAACACAAGGAAAAAAGAGCAGAAAGTCTAACTTAGTAAGATATCTAGCATTTAAGAACTTTCTAAATTAAACTTAACTAGTAAATTAGTAAGGGGGAAAGTCATTAAAATGTGTAAGGGAATATGAGGACACCAAGGAGTGATTCTAGGAATGATTTTAGGTGGGTGAGGGAAATAGGGGTAATTAATTAATTAAGGAAATTAATTTATGGTGCAATGAAGGGGATGGGTGACACATGTATGGGGAGGATTATTATGAATTAAATTATTGAAGAATAAATTAAAAGGGATTTTGGGAAAGTAATGGACTTAGAAAAATCTATATAAAGGAGGGAGGAGGAGGATGATGGATCTCTTATGTTATGCGTAACATTATGCTGCAGAATTTTATACTTGACTGACTTAGCTTGTGATATTTGGGATACCCATATCGGTGAGGAGTGGTAGCTTGGCCTTGCAAGGCGAGCTGGGACCTAGTTGATTCTCTGGTTAATGTGTGTGGCCCCTTTGCGGCTTGGGGGGTTAAGGGGGAAGAAGAGTACCCCTAGTGTTGGTTGGGAGGTACCCGTGAAGTCTCATCAGTTGGCAAGTGGAAGCTGCATGGAGTGTGTGGGATAACAACTCACAGCGGGCTACTTGGGATATGGTATGCTTCCTTTATTTATGAATGGTAGATTATTAGTATACTTTACGCTCTTCGTCTGTATGTTTAATTGGGTAAATAAAATGATTGACTTATCATTTAATCGATGACTGATTTTCCCCATAGCCTTAAGCTCGCGGTTGAATATTCCCTCGGCTTTCGATCTCTGCATGTCTTGACCGTCCTATGGTTTTATTGATTTGTGATGATTTGTGGTTTATATATATTTTTTCCTTCGTCCCTAACTCATGATTCCAATCTTGAGCAATCAACTAGGAGCCTAATCTACATTCGTCACTTCGGTGTTAATAGACCTATGGATCTAAACAACCTACTTTTCTGTGCGTGGATGGTGAGTGAAGGATGTTATTTCCAACTGTCTACCCCTATGGATTGTTCTTGGATGATTGATGGTCATTGCGCCTAATTTTTTTGAGTAATTCCACTGTGGTTATCACTCCTACCCCCAAATTGTATTCTCTACATTTTACTCTCTACGCTTGAATCTTATGGAATGCATTATGTCCAACGAATGACGACGTTTTACTACCTTCATTGCTCTTTATTTTAGTTATGTTTTGAAGGTGGAATACTTTTATCTTTTTCTTTGTATCGACTCCTTAAAAACCGGCTAATGCTCGCTCTGCAAAATAATTCGTCGACTGAAATTTCCTTCTCTGCAATTTCAACTTATTCAACCACGATTTTTTCCTTGCACTTCTCTCCCCTCTGGTTAGCATTCTCCCTCTACAGTTTACATTAATTTTATAGAAGAATTTTTCTTGGTAATGTCAGTGACTTATTACTCTAAAGGTGAATGTAATATGCATTTTTTTTTAATGCTTGGGTCTGTAAAATCCCTCTACAGCTTACATTACCTTGATAACAATTTTTTCCTGGTAAATTCAATAATTTACTACTCGAAAGGCGAATGTAATCTGCATTTTTTTAATACTTGGGTCTGTAAAATCCCTCAAAGATTGATACTTGAGGGCGAATGCAATTTGCATTTTTGTGTGTTTTGGTCGCGTTTTAATATCACATACATCAATGAAGGAATTTAAGTTATTAATAGTAGCGTTTTGATATTATAGACTGTTGTCTTTAATTTTATGCACAAGGATTTGTTTATGCAGCGAGTTTGTAATTATGCAGAGATATCACTGTTGGCATCTAATATTAGACAACTTCTTCATGTTAATTCTGCTATGAACTGGGCTTGATTGGCAGCATTATAATCTAATAGATACAAACAGTTATGGACATGATTGCTTGGATGTAAACTGCATTGACCTGGGTAGCGATTTTGATGAGTTGCCTAAATTTAAGTTATTAACATCTGCTTATTAATTATATTTGTATTCTGTGCTTGCTGCAACCATTTTAAATTTAAGTTATTTTCCTATGTCAAACATTTTCAAACTTTGTGTGTATTTGTATCACCTTGCGTGGACAATCTAAAGCGTGCCTCACATCAAGGAAAAACTAATCATTACTGAATTTAGTGGTAAATTATGGATACTCCTGCGTTTTCAATTATTTAATTCTCACTACAATCTAATACCTTGTCCAAATGCTTTTGAGTAAGATGATTATCATCGTTTTCTTCTACAATTCTGAAACATTTTGATAGGACAATTGAAATTTGGCTTTTCACCCGGTGAAGGAAATTTTTCCAGAAGAGGTGTTTTGGAAGATTTGAAGTGGTTCCAGATTTCATACTCTAAATCTCTTCACATGGAAATCCTTTACACAAGCATTCCTTGGAGCATGAAAATTTCCACTGTCAAGAGTTCAAGTGGTTGCAATTTAAAGAGTAATTCGATTTGTTCATGTGTACACAAATCATTTGAGGTACGCTTCACTGAAGATCAATTATAATACACATAGAAGGTTCATTGACAATGTATTATGAACATGTGCAATTAAATTATGTTGCATATGATAATACACGTGGATTTTATCCTCCTCTTGGCTTCTTGTTAACAAGACAAGATTATTCGAGACTGCCCACAAGGCTCCTTTTTGAAATCACACCAGCTAGGAAAGTTTAGGAATGATCCTTCTTATGCATATTCATTCTGTTGAACCCTAAAATCCTTTAATCATGGCCATGAATTTTGTTTTTCGTTGTCATTTTGTTCAAGCCCTTACACCATTATTTTCTCTGGTAATTTCTCATTATCTCTTTATGAATACCCTATTTAGTTGGGAGTGCTTCAAGAACTTGCTCAGAGGGATAGTTTATATATTTATAAATCACTTATAGACATTTAAAACTTATTTTAATTTATTATATTTCACTATCTCTAGTCTACCCATTGATCTGCAACTGTGCTCCTATCACTAGAACATGAATTTCTTGGTATGATTTTATTTATATTTTTCATTTTAAGGGAACAAATTTACAATAATTTGATTTTTAATCTCTGCTCTCTTGATTTTAAATTTGTGTTATCTCAAGCAATTGCAATTGAATTTATTCATGACCCATTTAGGTAGTTTTGAGATGTGCTCCTAGTAGGGGTAGTCTTCCTGTCAGTTCTTATGACTCTTAGCACTTAGGTTTATCTTGTGTCCCTGGTCTTGATAGGTCAAGTTGCACCAGTTTTATTGTTGCGTCTATCACTTGGGGACGACATGATTCTCGATGAGGGTATCATGGTGCACCCTATTGGATAGAGGCGATGACGACTTGGCTGGAGTCTGTGCTTCCAGTGGTGGGTTGTTGATGGTGGTATGTTCGTGTTGGCACTTGGGTTGTAACTCCTTCAAGCATTTGGTTGCACACCATCGAGGTCCTATTTAACTGGCCATTGAGGTCATTGCGTCGGGATGGGGGTGTTGTCCCTTAGCTTGTAGGCGTGGTCATGTTTGTGTTAGGTGGGTAGTCATTTCTTCTTGTTGTTGTATGCATGTTTCGCCCAGTTGCCTTGGTGCCAGTGCGTGGAGTCATATTTTTTTGTTGTCGTATCTCTGTGTGTGAGTTCTTCGTCTAGGTGTGGTTAACTGTGTCCTCATTTCCTTCCTGCCTAAAAAAAAAAAAGAAAAAAAAATGCACCTTTCCTCTCTTGGAGTCGTAATGACGGGGTCAGTACAATCTTCTTCTAGTTTGTAATACTTATATTATTGTTGTACATTATCCCGTTATAAGATTTCTTTCACTTGCACATAATGATAATATGTTTTTATAGCCTCTAGAATTATGTCTTTTAAATTTGTCCTGTACATACTAATGGTTGTAACATGCATTTTATGCACCCTTTTTCTAAGTGCATCAACCACCTTTTTCTCTTTCCCCTTTATGTCCTTGATTTCAAAGTCATATTCACTAAGAAATTCCAGACAACTATTCTGTCTATCATTTAGTGTTGGTTGTTCAAACAAACATTTCAAACTACTATGGTCTATCCTCAATTCAAATATTCTTCCCATAAGGTACTTCCTCCACATCCTTAAATCATGTACTATTTCATCAAAATTCAAGTCATATGTGCCATAGTTTATTTAATGCTCCTTCAATTTTTTGGATTCATAACAAATTACATGTCCATTTTTTGGAAGGAATCCACTGAGCATTTCCTTACATGCATCTATGCACACAAGAAAATCCTCATCTTCATCTACAACTTTTAAAACAAGTGCAATTGTTAATAAATCCTTTAAGTGATGGAAATTTTTTCACACCTAGAACTCAATTAAAACTTTAAACATTTATTTTGAAAATATGTTATTGGTTGTGCAATCCTGGAGAATCCCATAATGAATCTCCTTTAGTAATTACCTAGACACATAAATGATATAACCTATGAAATTTTTGTTGGTGCTGGACAAATTTTTATTGCCTCAATTTTCTATGGATCTATTGTTATTCCATCTTGTGAAACAATGTGACCCAAACAATGTATTTTCTTTTGATAAAAAGTGCATTTACTCAACTTGACATACAATTGGCACTCTCTCAACACTTGTATCTTCATCATAAAATGTTTCTCATGCTTTTCCTCCATCTTGGAATAAGTAAGAATATCATCCAAGAATACAATGACAAACTTGTATAGGAAATATTTGAACACCCCATTCATCAGACACACAAATGTAGTAGGAGTATTGGTCACGCTGAAAGGAACCACTACAAATTCATAGTGTCCATACCTTATTCAAAATGTTTTTTTTCTTCTAGTATCTTATTCTATGATTCTCACATGTTGATAACCTAATCTCAAGTCAATCTTGGAAAATATATTTTCTCCCTTGAGGTGATAAAAAAGATCATCAATCCTTGGAGATGGATATTTTTTCTTGACTTTAAACTTGTTCAGTGTCTAAAGTTGATACATAAACTTAGTGTTCCATATTGTTCCTTGACAAAAGGGACTAGGCACCCAAAGGAGAAAAAAATGGGTGTATGTACTTCTTCTTCAACAACTCTTCTAGCTACATTTGTAATTCTTTTAGCTCTAGTGTGCTCATTGTGCCGGGAGTTTTGGACAATGGGTATATATAAGAATTAAATAAATAAAGTAATATCCCTCTTTTGTGGAAATCCTTGAAAATACCCAAATAAATATTCATACTCTTTCATTACTAGATAATATTCAAGATGTATCTGCTTATCCTTCATTGGCTCTTCCATACGGGTTGCATATTTTTGGCACCCTTTTCTAAAACTTATTTTTAGTTACAAGGATGAAATATCTCATATAGATATATGCCTTAGAACACCTTACGCTATACTTGAATTTCCTTCCTCATCAAGACATGTGAAATCACAGTTATAACAATCTACGATAGCATAATGTTTTCTTAGTCAATCCATAACAATCAAGCAGTCATAAGATCCAAGTGGTATGATGTTCAAATATTCCTCAGTGTTGATTCCATTCATTTTTGTAGGGAAATATTTAACAATATCATTGATTATTCTCTTATTTCCAACTGTGGGCTAAACTAACCAAGAATTTTCATTCTTACATTTCTTCAATTTAAATCTTTCAACTAGATTTCGATCTATATAGCTATGAATAGCTCCATAATCAATCAAAATAACTATGGGATTATTATAAATATTACCTTCCACTTGAATCATGTGGGATTGATAAAGTGATTTTATATTATCCAAGGCTGCATAGATCTTTGGCATGCTTCCTTTTATCATCAAAAAACCACTCGCAATAAATACAGATAATGGTCATAAAAAATATTAGCATAAACATAACATACTTCCATCATTTACAAAATCTATTTCAGCAAGATTCCAAAACTATATAAAAATACCCGTGAATTTCTAGGCACTTCCACCAAATTCATCACATGCACATCCAAATGAGTCAACAAAGCATTGAATGTACACTCTGCACATCTGGTGCGACTATCCTTCAAGAAAAACGTGTTGATATGGAAATAACACATTTATGAAATTGGTCGAGACTCAACCACTTCTAGGCTGAAGTGTACCAAGAAAAGACCTCAAGATCAACCCAAAATCTCACCTTGGGTTGATTGAAAGGATAGGAAGTACCTCCAAAGGTCTCCCATTCACACTCAGAACATGTTATTGAATATATTCCTATCATCCTATAAATACATGGCCATAGTATGTTGAAAAAAAAGGAATTCATTGTAGTGTTATGTTACCTATTTTCTCATAGAAAAACCATCTATTCTCTTGAGAGATATTTGATCAATCATAGCATTTGGTAAACTTCTCATCTCTTGAGAAACTTTACCAAGAAGTTTTTCACCATTGTTATCCATATATAAGGGAGTGAAACTCTACATTTTGGAGACTCAAGGGCCCTCCCAAGGAGGAATAGGGGATTCATAAGTCCCACTTTTCTCCTTTGGTGTTCTCAATTCAAAGATCCTTTTCCATAGTGGTTATTTCTTACGTCAATTTCATGCATCTATGTTAGTTTTAACATTCTTAGTTTACTTCCATTTCTTTTTTACTTGTTTTGTTATTTACTTTCTTGTTGATTCACTAATAAGCTAACCATTTTCCATGTTGTCTTGTTGGTCTAACAAGGAACCTAGAGGGCCTCTTTTTGCTCACCTAAGTGACCAAAAAAACTCAATAGATTGGTGACCATATTAGTGAAAGAGATCAAATTCCTCCCCAATTAGGCCATTAGATCTTTCCTTCTCACATTTTTTTGTTTTCAAGATTCAAAAACGACCTAGCCCAATCCTCAAACACAAAAAATCACTCTTTGGTTGAGTGAACTCAGTTTGAATTTTTGTCCTGCCATTTATTTATGTTTGTATGGTTCGATGTAAATAGTCGCTTAGGACTATACATCGTATAATCTCTTGGTTCATGCACATTTCATAGTCTACAATATTGTCAACAAGAAAATCCATGCATAAGCTCTTTTTCATTTGATTGTAAGGGATTTTTGAAGCTGATTTCACAAGGTAGTTGTATGTTTGTTTTATGCACTTTTTAAAAGCCAAAAAAAATAGGTTTTAAGTTCTTTGTTGCATAGGTACTCAGCGACACATATACATCTAAAGGGATAAAAAGAACCATATCATCTTTCCATTTCTTTGTTTCCATGTGGATGGCATAGTATAACATTTGAATTTTTTAACTAAAGTTGTAGCTTTACAAATCATCGGGACTAGGTGACTATTTGGCATCTTTGAGTATGCTCTTTCCTTACACCTTTGAGTGATATGGGAAATCAAAAAGAAATTTTCTTAAGAAATCCCCATATCCCTTTAAAATCAATCAGTTTAGGAGATTCCAATACCTCTTATTTTTATTTTTGAAACATAATCTTAAAGGTTTATAAGGGTCCATACATGCCCACATGTGCACAATCTTAGGATAGCTTCAAGTTTTCTAGAGTAAGCAACCTAGGAAGCTTAAATAATTTGAAAGGGCCCGTACATGCCCACATGTCTACAATATAGGAATAGTTTAAAATATTTCTTATATTAGATAACATTATAGGAAGATTAAAATATCAAGATTAAGGACCCACTTGTTCACCATTCTAGTTACCTAGGGCTTTTTCCAATTTTGCAAGGATCATTTTGAAATTTAGAAAGTTAAAGATAAAAAATATTTGTAAAGGACCAAGTGATGTACATATGTTAAAATTTTGATAACTAACTTATTGAAAATCTTTCACACTATCACTTCTTACACGTAATTCTCACCAAATACTAATTTTTTTTTTTATTATATACTTGAAACTGCAGTATGCTCTTCTCCCTGCACCCATAATCGATGTTGAGCTCTAGTTTTTTTATACTTTCTGCCATACAAATACACTCATCATTAAACCTTCTCCCCACATTTCGTCAATAATATATCGCTAATTACACCATAAACCTCCATTATCTCTTATTATTCATCCTATGTGGTTAATGCATAGTTTTCCATATTTTTAGTGATTAAAAGGATGATTATACAATAGTTTTGTTGATGATGGTTTAATCCTATGTTTCTATGTCCAAGAAACATTTTTTGTACTATTCATGTTCCGGTATATGCAATGTCCATGTTCCGATACCTATATTGTTCCTGTTCTAGTACCCGCATTGCAGGCCTTCCGATACTCCAAGTCATCTGGTACTAGAAGGTTCTTCAATCAACCGGTGCCTAGACAGTCATCCGGTACCCACACTCCATGTCATCCAATACTTTGCAGTGGTCCAGTACTACCTTTGTGTTCTTCTTGTACCAGCTCTCTGCCTCTTCCGATACCAACTTCATCTGGTACTAGATTGTGCCTATTCCAGTACTATCTCCATCCAGTACTACCATTGTGTTGGTCCAGTACCCATAGTCATGACTGTGTTCATCTGGTAATAAACCCCTAGCTACAAGATTCTGGTACTAATTGTTCTAATCTGGCACCAACTATGCTAATCTGGTACTAGAAATAATTCAAAAGTTTGGAAAGATTCTAGAGGAAAATTGGGTAGATGGGTTTTGTCTAGAGACACGTTTACATGTGGACACATGAGGTAGAATTCACCTAGATCACATGTGTGGACCTTCATATTAGGGGGAATGATTTTGCTAAAATTATTGAAAAACTCAAACTGTCAACTTGCGCCTCAATTTCCATGCATATGGAATCAGATCTAGAAATTCTATGAAATGGGTTTTGTCTAGAATATGAAAAATTGAGTAAGACATAGGAATTGTTTCAAAATTAGAATTGGTTTGCAAGGTATGAGTGGGGTACTAACTCGAATCTGCCCAAATTGTAATAAAACCCAGATTTTTGAGGATTTTATCTAAAATTGTAAATTTGAAATCTGAGCATTGGGATTCAGTCCCATCCACTTCTCAATGATTTTTCATGTATAAATAATCCTCATACGTCTATGAGAAATCCAATTATCATTATGGGGATTCTTTTGTAATGGATCTTAGGGTGTCATCATGACAATTCCAAGATTGTAAGAGACTTGTAATTTTCTGAGTTTGATGAAATGAAAGAAATGTTGTTCCTGTGCATGGTTCCAAGAATTTGAGCGATTTGATTGTCTTCAAGAACCACTTACCTCCTGGGAAGGTCCCCTCAGCATGGGTAAGTGTTGCTATATTCTATTTTCTTCGTAGATTAACATTGCGTTGTGTGTTTATTTCATTACAAGTCAATCTTAGTTTTGTTATCATTTGAATTAAAGTTTTGTTAATTTTATGTTGTTGCATTAGATGGATGAATTTACACTCATATCCCATTTCTCAATTGAGCACATTATTACACTTCTTAAAGCTTTGAGTCTAGTCTTTACTCTTTCCATTACTTATGTGTGCTTGTATTTCTGCATATCCTTTCAATGCTCTATTTCTGTGCTTAATTAATTGTGGACAATGTTCCCTTGCTTCCACGCTTCACTCTCATCTATTTAATCATTCAAACCTCCCTTTGCATCTATCATTTTCCACCATTGATTTTCCATCCTACTCACACATCAAAACCTACTATTCAATTCACATATCCATTCACCTATTCTATGTTGTCCCAAATAGTGTAAAACAGAGTTGTTCCATTTTCTATATATATCACCTTTCTCTTCTATATTCACCTCATCTTTCCTCACACGATTCACTCCTTAGTTGTCAATTTGATTATACATTACAATCAATTAATTACAAGAGCAAATCACTGCCATCTCTTCCTCATTTTCTATGTACTAGTTATTGAGTTTAAATGTTGTCTCCATATATCAATTACACATAAAGCCACTTCCTTTTCTCATATTCATTCTTTTCCTTTCCATCCCTTTCTCTTTGCTTTACTTTATGAATGTATTCATTTGATGAGTGGTTGTGAGTTTAGGATGTGTGATTTTACATTTGTTTAATATTTCTACAGTTTAAGTTTGGATTGCTTTAAGAATTATTTCTATTCTTAGTCAATTTTGTTTTTGCATTTCTTTGTACTAGTCTACACTTATTTTCACACTAATTTCCTTTGTTGTTTTTGTTATTGATGAATTCTTTTGTTATCATTTTGTAGGATAAAATTTAATCCTCCCATTTTAGGATAGATCTTTACAAAAAATTGTTGATGACATAGTTTTGTTTTAGCATTTCATTTTGCTTGGCTTCTTATTGCAAATTTGTAGCTTCAAACACCAACGTACAGATTAGAGGTCTAACTTGTAAGATATGGCCTTCCCTCATTGGAATTATTCCTAATGTGTTAGTTTCTATCGTGAATTTCATTTATGTTTGCTTGTTTCTTTTATTGCATTTAAGTGTGGATCCGCTATAGGAAATAATCATTGAAGGACATAAAAACTTAAGTATGCTATTCAAGATTAATCACATGAATATCACCATGAGTGATTGAAAGAGTATGATCTAAGACTTTATAGCACTAAGTATTCCTACGTCCTAGTTGTTATCACTCCAAAAAACCCTTTGTGGTTGCAGACCAAAGGTGCTTGGTAACTTAAGAAATGAATGTTTTTGTATTTTGTAAATGTGGATCAATGGGACAACTC
>JASDQU010239483.1:3339-16780 GCA_032191745.1 Picea mariana
AGGCTCTGATTGAGCCCCCAAAATTAATATACTCAATGGTACCTTTCCAACGAGATATTATGTGCCACAAACGGAGATCGTATGCCAAAGTTACGCCCCCAATAAGTTGATACACCAAACTACCCAAAATAGGGTCCACAAAACTGTTCGATTTTCATCTTCCAGGGTTAGGGTTTTGGACTTTCTTTATGATAAAAAGGTCTTTGGAGCCTCATTGTAAAATAATATCCTCATGGATGCAAGTAGCCGTCACATCTCTTCTCAGAGATTAGATGCCACCATTCTAGCAAGTCTTTCACTCTGTATTTTACAGTCTTTGTACATTTTCAATCATTAATAGAAAATTGTGTATTACTGTATATATTTGTTTATGGTTGCATATGTAATACATTTCTATTATAATATTGGATATATAATATATATTTGTACATTTCTTTATTATATGTCCACTCTCATTTCATGTCGAAAATAATCTGAATCAGCGGTATCAGAGCAGGCTGCTCTTGATCTTTTTTTTTTTCAGTGCATGTCCCCAACAAGGTATGAATATAAAAAGTTGCGTCTTGAGATTTTATCTATTGAAGACAATCTCTCTTGCATGCCCAAGAAACCCTCCATGGTGAAATAAAAGGAAAACGACCAAGGAGTTGATTCTATCAATGTATTGCTTCAGAAAGCTCTCACACGACAGAGGGACAAAATGATGGAGAATTTTTCCCACATCCTTCAACGTCTTCCAATAGAGACAGGCACATATTCATCAAACAACCACTTTTGAAGCACCTCTCCTTTCAAGGTACACGTTAATTTTGATATTCTCGTATTTGAAGGTCAAATAGATGTGAATGCCCTAGATAAATGGTTAAATCTACTAGAAGGTTATTTCTCTGTTCACCATTTTTTCGATAGGGAAAATATCACCTTCACACTCCTTAAATATCTCCCCCGTGTCAAACATTGGTGGGAAACATACTGGGAGAAAAGTTCCACAGAAGAGTTTGGAATATATGGGGCCAATCCCACTTGGGATTTTTTTGTGGATGCTGTAAAGGAACAATATTACTCTGTTGAAAACTATGAGGACCAGTATATCATATGGAACACAGTACAACAAGAGAGGGGCCAAGAAGTTCCAGAGTTCACCAATACCTTCCATACCTTGTAAACCAATATGGGTATCAAAGACTCCGAACGACATTTGGTTCTGAAATATTGTGGGGATCTACATAGATACATCCAAACTGAAATGGATTCTCTAGACATTTCATCACTCAGTGTTTCTTATAGATATGATGTTAAAATCGAGAAGAAATTTAAGCACTAGAATAAACGGGAGCTCGGGTCTGTGAATCTGCAACAACCAAAGTATGATAAAGGCAAACCTAACAAATAGTCTCTCGAAAATCGTTCCAAGCCATAGGAAAATAAGGGTCACAGGAAGATGAAGAAGGACACCGAAAAATGGTGCAATTTCCACAAAATCTCCTGGCACAACACCGATGAATGTCTCTCAAAACAGTCATTGTTGGCCGAAATGAAAGACAAGGAGTCGATCCCTGATTCAGAAAATACTCACAAAATACAGATCATTGATGCAAACCCCATTGTTATTTTTGTGACCGCAGCAATTCAACCATAAGAACAAATAGATCCTGAAGAGGGGGAGTGCCTTTTTCATTCACAGATGTCGGTGAAGGGGACACCACTGCATTTTATTGTTGATAGTGGAAGCTAGAAAAACCTCATCTCACCAGAGGTCATCAAATATTTTGGATTGTCGAAAAAACCACACCCACAACCATACAACATCAGGTGGCTTCTCTAGGGATGAGATCTTCATGTCAACCAATAATGTCAATTTTCATACGGCATCCAACCCTTCAAGGATGAGGTATTATGTGATGTTTTCCCGCTGGATTTCTGTGATGTTCTCTTGGGCCATCCATATATGTTGAAGCACCATGCTATCAATGAGTCTTGACCCCGTAGTGTCATTGTTACTCTGGGAGGTCATCTATACAGGATACCAAAAGTGGTTCTAACTACTATCCCACTTGAAAAGTGCCTCAAGGTAGTATCTCATACTACAAAATTTATCTTCTTCACAATCTGTTTAAAAGGTGAATAGAAGGATATTGCAACCACTATAGCCTTGGCCCAAGAACCTTCTATACAATAGAAGTAGGTAGACAAGACTGAAACAAAGTGAGAAGATTCCTTCTGCACATAGACATCTCATGTAGCCAGACTGGTTAAAAAGGTCCAACCCTTCCAGCCACAGGTTCGTGAAAAACTTCAAAAAGCTAAGCAATAGAACTTCTCAAACAAGGAAAGTAGCTCATCAAGATGCAGATTCAAAAAATTATTTTCCCTCTCCCCTGCGCACTTAGCTCAATAGAGACCATTGCTTGCTAATGAGGTAGGATTGATCTAGGTGGAGATTGGTGGCCATCCACATTTTCCAACTCACAAAACAATTTTCTATCAATTTTGGCAAGTTACTATTTTTAGTAGTTTTTAACTTTCGGGGCCATTTTGAGGGTCTAAATGAATGTTTTCCAGGATCAATCTTCTAAATTATAGAGAAAGGCCCTAATTGAGCCCCCAAAATGAATATCCTCAATTATACCTTTCCAACTACATATTGTGCACCCCAAACAGAGATCGTATGCCAAAGTTACACCCTCGGGAAGTTGATACACCAAACTACCCAAAACGGGGTACACAAAACTGTTGGATTTTCATCTTCCAGGGTTAGGGTTTTGGATTTTATTTATGATAAAAATGCCTTTGGAGCCTCATTGTAAAATCATCTTCTCATGGATGCGAGTAGTCGTCACATATCTTCTCAGATATAACCTACAAACATTCTAGTGAGTCTTTCACTATCTATTTTACAGTCTTTGTACATTTTCACTCATTAATAGAAAATTGTGTATTAATGTATATATGTGTTTATGGTTGCATATATGATACATTTCTGTTATAATATTGGTTATTCGAGATATCTCTATACATTTCTTTATTATATCTCCGCTCTCATTTTGTGCTGAAAATAATCTGGATTAGTGGAGCAGCCGATGGACTGTGTGATAGTGAAGGTGTACACTCCTGGGGTGGGACATGCATGTGGGGAATGAGAGTCTATAAGCGGTGGGTGTAAGTGTATCCTTGGAGGAAATTATTTATGTTGTACTATGCAACTTCATGTTTTCCCTGCCTAGCCTAGGAATCCTTTTCCCGGTGAAGTTTAGTCCCAGCTCGGGGGTGATATACTGCTAAGAGTGATGAGCAGCATGGTTTAAGGATGGGAGGTTAGTGGAAGGTCTACACACAGTTTATGTACTTCAATTAAGAGATAAGTATCATTTATGTTGTTAATGGTTAAATGATGTGACTTAGTGCATATCTTTGATTCTTGTAGTAATATCATGTGTTTCACTGCATGTATGCTTCCATGTTCTCTCTATTTATTTTATGTTAACTTTATATGTGATTTAATCCACAAAGATATATGTCTGAGGTGAGGATACCCAGCCTGTTGGTGGTTGGGGAGGTTAAAAAATGTAATTAGAGAAGAAAATAAAAGATACAATTGTTTAGGTAGCGTTACCCGGTAGAGGTTTATGGTTGGAGACGTTACAAAATGGTATCAAAGCGTTATTTGGAGTAGCATGGCCCGACCTAGGTGGTTGAGGGTGTTACAATATGGTATCAGAGCCATGTTTTCATCACTGAGCCTAGATGGATCATGTAGGTTGTTAATGAAACACATGTTTCAGAGTTAATTGTTGTCAAAATAGACCCTCGACCACCCCTGGGTGCCAAGAGAATAGCTTAGCCGTGTTATGAAGCTCAGGAGGTATAACAGTTTATGTAATGGAAACAGAGAATGAATCTGCAACAACCATTGTGTTGGGCCACAAGGTTTGAATTTGAGGTGTAATATCTGCGCAGGGGGGAAAGGCCAACCTTTCCAACCGTCAGATCTGGAGGAATGTGCGTGAGAGTTAACCTCCAAGTCCTTCAGACTTCGTGACTTCAATGAAGTTTATGTATTATAAGAACAAAAGGGGCCAAAGACAAAGTTCGAAAGTTTCAGAGAGGATATACACTGTATATTCAGGGAGAACTGTTTACCATCAGATTTGAGCAAGAATATATCAAAGACATTAGATCAAGCCAAGAGTAGAAGCTAAGGCACGACAATGGAAAAACATATCCCAGCCATCAGATCTGCGCACGGGTGGTTGTGATTCATAGATCTCATAGTCGTTCGAAATTCAGTATTCAGGAGAAACAAAGTGTGCTAAGGCACAAACTCCTGAAGTCCTGAAGTCTAGAATTAATTCAGATCATCCATCCGAAGGAACACGTGTTGGTACATTGTCTTGTTTAGGAATTCAACATTCAAGAGAAACAAGGTGTGATAGATAAACAAGGTGTGATAGAAGTGGCATGGCATGGTGACATCGCTTGTGGTGATGCGGACCTTTCCTATACATGCCACATGCCACCACCTTAATTGTTGACAGTTCTACTATGTCGACCCCGAAATGTAATAAAGTTTGGCAGTTCAAAGTTCAAGAGAATTGGAGTGTGCAAGTGTAAAATATTTTGATGCCCAAAGTCTTGAAGTGATGTGGCCTGCTGACGTCACCAAGGATGATGTGGACACATGGGATGTGTGCCACATGTCAGTGAGTTAAGAACCTTTGGAAGATAGTAATTCCAGTTAGAAAGTGACATGTGTCAATCGTCTAATTGGGCCACGTGTCTGATTCTAGTATTTTTCCACGTGGCACTCCTCTCGAGCAAGGGTAGTGGGGCCCCAGATGAATACAAAAAGTAGTTAAAAACTAGGCGAATAATTTAACTAGACCGGGCCCATGAAAACTTGACCCCACTAGACGTATAGCATCAGATCCCAAGGTTTGAAGAATTATTCCTTCAGAGGAATTGTGCTATGTTTTGCAAAGATTCGAGGACCTATGAGGGCCCGAAGGGCAGAGTCTACCTCAATCGTTGATCGCGGACTACGCATGGCATCAAATGTGGTAGTCCATAAACTAGACACTTCGAAAGAAATGGTTCATGATTGACTGGGAGGAATAAATCCCCAAAGTCCTGTAACGTCAAAGTGAGGTGACGTTATGACGTCAACATGGGTTACGTGGAAGTATTCAGATATTCACGGTTCAGGAGTTTTGGGTTGTGTATATGTGAAATCCTCCGAAGTCTCAGAACTTTGAAGTAAATATCAACCATGGATGCTGGGAAGCTAGGGACTGTTGATCCATCCCACTCTGTGAGTTCGCCGATTCGGCACTTAGTGATATTTGATGTGATGTAATTTGCAAATGACCGAAGCCCGAATTCCTAGAGCTTCTATCCATTGTAGATATGAACAATGAATGTTGACTATAGATCCACCGTCCTTCGTGAATTTGCCATTTCAACATTTTGTGATGTTTTTGAAGTGTAGAAAAAGGAAACCTTCGAAGCTCCGGAGCCGCAAAGTTTTAAGGTTCCGGATAAGCACCCAACGAATAACACTTGGTCACAACTGTGATAACATGTGAATAAAGGGCTAAAGAAAAGGGGTTGGAGCCCGAAAATTGTTGCAGAATAGAGCAGGGGTTAGAGATAGAAGCCTAAGGAGTTATGATCGACCAAGACCCACATAAGTGGAGTCTAATATTCTTTTGTGAATCAGATTGGTTTAGGTTATTCTGGAAAATTATTAAGTCTAATAACCTGACAAATTTCGATTGATTTCACATTTTGCAGAGTCAACAATTGTCAGAACATAACCAAATTGTCCCATAGTGCAGAGAAATGGAGGAGGCACATGGTTCTTACAGTTCTGAGAATGAAGTTAGGGGAATGGATGTCCACTTGGGAGTTCAAGGAAAAAACTCCAATGGGCATGGAGAAGAAATAGATAAAGATGTGAGCATGATGAAAATCATTAAAAATTTGCAAAAATATGTCCAAATTTACATGGCAGATAACGAAAGGCTTAAGATACACAAGAAGAAATAGGAAGATTTCAATATGAAGTTAATGTGGAGCCTGGAAATAATTGAAAATAAGTTGGATAACGGAAGTGGATCCAGCAAATCAGGGAGCCATAGGTCCCCCGATGAGGAAAGAAGAGAAATAAATATTAGCAGACATCACTAGCACTCCCAAAGGCATTCCAAAAGGAGTCCACACAGCATTTCAAGTCCATGTCCTACCAAAAAGCATAGGATATCTGAAGTGGATGAACTTAAGGGTGAAATGAATAAGATCAAACCTCCTACTTTTGATGGAGGGCACCAGAAAGATGAATATGCTGAGACATGGCTACTTGGTATGAGGAAATATTTCCAATTGCATAATTATTCCTCTCATGCAAAAGGAATAATTGCAATCTATCAACTGAAAGGAAAGGCATCCATGTGCTGGGATCAACTTGTGCAAGTGCAACACATCATAGAAAATAATGTTACATGGAAGGAATTCAAGAGACATTTTGAAAATAAGTACTTTACCAAGTGATACTATGACAAAAAGGTCAAATAGTTCTTTGAACTTAAATTGGATAGCATGACTATAGATGAAGATGAAAAGATGTTTCTACAGCCGTTGAAGTATGTCTCTTTCGTTAAGGATGAGACATTTAAGATCCAGAGATATCTGAGTGGGATTCCATCTTTCATCAGTGATAAAATCCAATATGATGATCCCAATACTTTGGAAGAAAGAATAAGGAGGGAAAAGGGTTTATATGATTAGCATAAAGGAAAGACTACTTTCCAAAAATATTGGGAAGATGAGAGGAAGTTTAAGAGGGAGCAGAGGTAGAATGGAAACAAGCCACCATTTTTCAGAAATAGTCCTCAAGGACAACCAGTTTTGAGAGAGCCTAGGATGGTTGAAGTAGGTGGGAAAAGGCCAAGACAAACACCTATGAAATGTTGGGGTTGTAAAGGATACCACAAGTATAGATATTTCCCTCATAGAAAGGAAAAGGTGAGAGTTTTTCACAATGTTCAATGAGAAGAAATAGTGGAGGACATGGGTCATAGAGTACCAAGGATCTATGCAGCCCTGGACAACAAGCAAGTTGATTTTCAATCACACATGATTGAAGTCAAAGGTATGATCAATAACCATGAGTTTACTATTTTAATTGATTCAGGGGCTATTCATAGCTATGTATATCCTAAGGTAGTGGAAAGATTTAAAATACCAAGAAGCAAGCATGGGAAATATTGGCTGGTGGAGTTGGCTACAGGAGCCAAGAGAAAGGTTGTTGAGTTGGTTGAATCTTGTCCAGTGGGAATGAATGGATTGAGGACCAAGGAAGAGTTGAACATCTTTCCTTTGGGATCATATGACTTCCTAATTGGTATGCAATTGTTGGACCAACACCATGCCATATTAGACTGTCATAACAAGGCATTCACTTTCCTGGATGAGAAAGGAAATCAGAGAGTAGTCCAAGGAATTTCCAGGGCGGTTATTGTTTGAGAAATCTCAGCAATGTAGTTGAAGAAGTGTTACAGGAAGGGCTGTCAAATATTTGCAGACCATATGGAGGAAGAATCTAAGGATAAGGTGCCAATTCTAGAGGATCATTCAGTCCTGGAATATTTTTAAGATGTGTTCAAGGAGGTACCAGGACTACCCCCAAAGAGAGATATTGATTTCTCTATAAATTTAATGCCTAAATAAGCTCAAGTATCAAAGGCTCATTACAAAATGAGTACACCAGAGCTGAAGGAGTTGCAAATGTATCTTCAAGAGCTTCTGAAGAAGGGGTATATGAACCCAAGTGTGTCACCTTAAGGTTCCCCAGTCTTGTTTGTGAAGAATAAATATGGGACATTGAGATTTACATTGACTTCGGGAAGCTAAATAAAGTAACTATAAAGAACAAGTATCCTCTACCAAGGATTGATGATTTCTTGGATCAATTGAAGGATGAAAGGATATTTTCAAAGATAGATCTTAGGTCAGGATACCATCAGGTAAGGATTAAAGATGAAGATATCAGAAAGACCGCCTTCAGGACAAGGTATGGTCATTATGAGTTCACAGCGATGCCATTTGGGTTATCAAATGCGCCAGTTGTTTTCATGTTCCTAATGAATAATGTTTTCTAAGAATATTTAGACAAGTTTGTCATTATCTTTTTGGATGAAATCCTTGTATATTCCAAGTTAGAAGAAGAGTATGATCATCATTTTAGGATGGTGTTGGAAGTACTAAAAGAGAATCAATTGTATTCCAAATTGAGTAAGTGCTCATTTTATCAAAACATAATTCACTATTTGGGGCATATCATATCTGAAGAAGGGATAGTAGTGGACCCTAAAAATATTCAGGCCATTAAAGGATGGACCACACCTAACAATGTGACAGAAGTTAGATCCTTCATGGGTCTATATGGATACTACAGGAGATTCATTGTAGGGTTTTTGAGAATATCTCATCCCACCACTTCCTTGCAGAGGAAAGGAGTAAAATTCCAATGGACTGAAGAATGTGAAAAGAGATTCCAACAATTGAAGAAACTATTAACCAGTGATCCAATTCTGAAGATTACAGATCCAAATGAAGAGTTTGTGTTTTTCAAAGATGCATGCAAAGAAGGATTGGTTGGAGTCCTCAGTCAGATTGGGTTTGTGATATGTTTTGAATCCAGGAAATTGAAAGAGAATGAAAGGCTCTATGCCACTCATGATTTGGAGTTGGAAGCGATAGTGCATGCTTTGAAGAAGTTGAGGCACTACCTCATGGGAAAGAGGTTTGAGTTGAGGAAAAACCATAATGTTCTGAAGTATTTTTTTGATCAACCTACTTTGAATGCTAGGCAGAGTAGATGGTTGGAATTCCTCTGTGAATATGACTTCGATATCAAGCACATCAAAGGAAAATAGAACAAGGTGGTTGATGCACTCAGCAGGAGAGTGCATGAAATACAAGTTACAACCATTAGCATGTATTAGATGGATCTTAAAGGCATAATCTTTTAGACTGCAAAATTTGATTTGTAGTATATGGAATTCGTAACAAAATTGCAGCACGGTAAAATGCAGCAGAAAGTTGAAAATTATGAATTGGGAATTGATGGAGTTATCTTGTACAAAAACAACATTTATGTACCTAATTATCCTGAATTGAGTGCGATTTTAAAATAAATGCACAATGTACCTTATGCGGGACACCCAGGATATCAAAAAATAGTTTCAACAGTCAAGAACCAATACTATTGGCCAGGCATGAAGAGGGATATTGTTGAATACATAGCTAAATGCTTGGAGTGTCAAAGGGTCAAGGTTGAGCATAGAAACTATTGGGTTCATATTTTGATTGTTTTATTGCGATCATCAAATCCTTTTTGCATGTGATATTATATACAATATGCTCTCATTTACCCATTTTGAAGGTATTCTCAAATATTTATATATCAATTCACCATGAATTCACACAAGGTATGTAATTATCGCTTTTGTAATGGTTTTGTGATCAATTCAGTTCAGTTCGATGTTTAGGAATATCTAATGCATGGTTTTCTTACAACAGGGAAAAATTGTGATCTAATCCTCCATCTGGACCTTCATTTGACACTATTATAGGAAGTTAACTTAAATATTAATTTGTAGGAGCATGAAGTGGAATCTGAAAACTCTGACATATGGATTTTGTGCGTAATATGCCCAATTAGGTCTCCCTTGGTCTGTTTCCTGAAATTCTGAATGGATTGAGAACAGTTCATGGTTTTGAATTCGACATCTGGCTGAGTTGACAGTTCATGGATTGGTGAGTTGACGGTTGTTATATTGACGGTTTGTGCTGGGAAAATCAGCGACATGGGTTTTTCTCATGCTCGTGGCCTCCAGCTACTGACCTGTTGACATATTGATTTGAGCTGTTATGCTGAGTGTTGAGTGGCTCGTTTGGTTTCTAGAAGCCATCAACGGTTAGAACACATTTAATGTAATTTTTTGTTTTAAGAGGAGGTCGACCCTTCCAGTGGTTGACCTCTCAAATTGTGACTGTATAAATACCACAACAGTGTTGATACAAAGAGTGAAGGATTGTTAAGACTTGCCAGAAATTGCTAGAATCGTTTTTGATCTGTAATTTCCACAGACTTGTGCAAAACTTTGTTTTTAATTTAAATTCCAAAAGAATTTTGATTCAACTCGTGATTCATTCTTGAGAAGTAACCAGGACCTGCTAGGGGGCCCACCAGTGGTTTGGGTGAATAGTTAGATAGTTAACTTGTGCAATTGCTATTTCTTTCATTTTCCTGTACATGCATTTTTATCATTTTTACTTGTGTCTTTCTTGTTCATAATTTAATTATTTTGATTTCCTTTTTGCAGGTTGCTTGTGAAGGATATTGTTAGTTTTCTATGTCTTTTTAATTAAATAGGAAATATATTGCAAGCTTATATACTAACTATGTTGTGTGATTAAATGATAGTTTGAATTTCTATATGCTGAAATAGAATAGTCAAAAGTTAAAACAAAGTATTGAGTTAATAGTTTCTTTGGAAAAGTTTCGATGGATGGATAATTGTTAGCTTTGATTTTAATTCTTTGTTTTCTTATCTAGTTTGCTCATTTAGTTTTCTTCGTAAATTTGTTGTATAATGTTAAGGTAGAAGTAGAATTTACATTATGTTTTATACACATTTTAACTTGCAATTTGAATTGTCAAGTAATAGGATTAGTTAGTTTATTTTATGCAATTTCCATTCTAGATCTAGATTGCAATTTTAATTCGAAATTTGATTTTGCCTTTAGTTTCTAGTTGTAAGTTTCTCATTGTGTGAATTTGCTTACATTATCATAGGAGTGCATTTGAATTTAGTTGAATAGTGTTTTCTTATCCTTGATGATGAATGCATAAATTGGGAGATCACATGGGTTTTCAGGATAATTGGCAGTTCTTCTATGATGGCTAAGCTATCGTTAGATTGCTTGATTCATACCTTTCAATTCTCCATAGAAGTTAATATTGAAATTATTCATTTTGAGCTATCACTGGTCGTTATATGTCATCGTGATGTCATAAGACAACGAAGACATCATCATCATCATCATTATATTTGAAGTTTTCTTGTCATTGTAGATTAAAGAGTAGTCGTTGATTAATCATTGAATATTGTCATAATACTTTTTAATTCAATAGGTTAAGATTTCCTTTTGTAGATTAGAATTAATTATGAAGTTTATATTAAGAATAGAGTTCACTTTCTCAATAGTTTGATTAGTTTACTTGCTACATAAGTTTTAATAGGGTAGTTGCTTGCTTGTTTATTTGTTTACTTGTTGTTGCTCATTGAATTTGAATAGATTGATTAGATTAGTTTGTTGTTGTTATTAAGTTGAATAGATTAAATAGATGGCTTGTTTTTTCTCATTAGTTTGATTAAGTTAACTTGTTCATTTTAGGGTTTTCATTTGCTTTCTTAGGATAATCCATCGATCCATTGTTTAAAAGTTACTTAAGGTAAATAGTTTAAGTTCCTTGATAGGGTTTGATAATTGATAGTCTTTGCTTAAGTAGATTAGCCATTATATAGACCATTTTTTTAGTTATACTATACCACCTCTAGCCTTTCTGCCTTGGCACATATATTGCTACAACTCTAAGTTTACTTACCCTAGGTTGACAATTTAATTAAGGGTTTTTAGTGTATATAGAACACCCATCAGAAACCCAGCTAGGTTATTGCAACCATTACCCATTCCTTAGTGGAAGTGGGAAGTGGTGACAATGGATTTCATCACAGCATTGCCCAGAACAAGCAAGCAACAGGATGCAATCATGGTGGTACTGGACAAGCTTACTAAAGCTTCTCATTTCATTCATATTGATGCAAGCCCCCTCCCCTCCTGAGGTTCTGCAACCTCCCGATCTCTAGATATTTCTACTTCTTAGTCAGATCGACTCTTAGGGATCTTGATTGAACCCAAATAGAATATGCATATGCCTCTTTTCTTCTTTTGGCACAGGTCTCGTGACACCCACATCCTCTGTATGCGTGTTCTTCATCTCTTCAGTTTGTGGGTGCTAGCTCCTCTTCACTAGCCCCTTCCTTCATGTGTCCCTGGACTTTGCCCTTGTGCTAATGCGCGATTGCGGGTATGGAAAAGAGTGGTTTCAAACCAACCCTCTTTTCACCCCGCAATCCTCCTTGTGCTGCCACGTATCCATCTCTGAATATCATGGTTCCAATTGTGACCTTCTCTAGAATAATTATCCTCCGTGTAAGTTCTGGCTCCGCAATCCTTCCCATCCATCGATCTTCACTCCTTTGGTGCTACCTGTGATCAACGACTATTATCAATCTATGCTTCGCCCTTCATTCCTCCTTCCATGCATCTCTCTAGATTTCCATGATCTGTCAACATGTAGTCCTACTCGAATCAACGAATGTTGTTGACTTCGGCTCTCCGGCCTTCAGGAATATCAATTTTCAAACCTTCAATCCTTATGGAGTGGATTCCTCCAAAATAGCTCAATCTCTTGCCACATGTCCTTCAAATCAACGTCTCTGCCCCCTCTTCGAGACTTTGGGCTCCTCAACCGAATCAACGGTCCTCTAACTCTCTTCTCGATTTACAGTCGATATCTTCTCTGGGTCTTCGAACCTTTTCCTCTCCCACTTTTTCTCTGGAATCCTAGATCTGACACCGCATGTCCACCTTCGTGTCGATGACTCTCATCGTTTCCAGGACTTTGGTTTTCGGTGTTCTGAAATCTCAATAACCAAAAACCTCTAGAGTGTCAGATCCCCTGGCACCTTTCCTCCTTGATACAATGGTTGTCCTATGGGAAGAACCTCCATCCTCCATGCATCCCTTCGAAGATAAATGATCCACGTGCTCCCTTTGGGATCTACAAACCCAAATTATTTAGCCTTCGGTGCTTCAGAACTTTTCGAACTCAAATTATCAAAAACCCCGAAGTATGATCCTTCAAAGTTCACGATCGGGTGACACCTGTCCATCCCAGATCAAAGGCTATCGACCGCTTCAAAAATATCAAACCAATTTACTTCGCATTCTATCAGAGTGATTTCACCTGAAACACACGATCTCATGCCACTTGTTGGCTTTGATGATGGACGGTCCCTTCTCGCTTCGAGACTTAAGGACTTTGACAAGTCTGATATCCTGCATGTACACAGCATTAAGGCTCATACACTTTCATCTGGATCCAACAGCTGTTAATCCTTCACACTCATATCCAACGGATGGGATCTGTTTCCTCCTCTGCCCTTCCTCTATTCACTGGACTCAAATATGATGGTCCAGATTCCTCCTCACAACCAATCTGATGGCTGTGGTCGCTCTTCCTCCTGAGCTTTAGACTTCTCTTGACTTGGAAGATTTAATCCACGTTCAAAGGTCTCGACCTTTTAACTTT
>JASDQU010239490.1:5242-16779 GCA_032191745.1 Picea mariana
CACGTTGCAATAAAAATATTTTACAATAATGAATCATTTTTACACAACGATTTCAATCATTCAAATTCAAATTTGTGGAAAAAATTATTAACAAAAATAAAATAAAATCTTAAAACCTTTTAACTTATGTGTAACATTATATAAAATTAAGATAAAAACAAACAAACCTTTCATATATTTTAAAAACAATTTTACTTTTATTCACTAATATTAAAACAAAATTACAAATACTCCAACTTAAAACAAAATTACAAATGCTCCAACTTAAAAAAAAAAATTACAAATGCTCCAACTTAAAAAAAATCATACTTTTATTCACTAGTATTAAAACAAAATTACAAATACCCCCAACTTAAAACAAAATTACAAATGCTCCACCTTAAAAAACCATATGCAAAATTGCAAATGCTCAAAACTTAGAAGATCAAATGAACCAGTAAAAGTTTCAGCGGGTATCATAAAAATCTAAAAACAATTTCTAATTTAGTTAGAGTTTCCGTAAAAGTTTCAACAGATATCATAAAAATCAAAAAACAATTTCTAATTTGGCCAGAGTTTCTTTCAAAGGTCTACTTTGAGGTTGTTTCTTCTTGCTCTCCGCGTTTTTTCTCCCATTATGTGAAAAAAATATAAAAACCACTATGCTCAACATAGTGGCTAAAGCAATGATTAAAATTTTCTTCTGAAACTAAGATGATAACATTGTAAACTTGTCTAGGATATTCACAATTAAAAAAACCGGTTGATGAGTGTTGTACGTGCCATGACATCAAAATGCAAACCTGGAAGCACAGAAGAGAGAAGATATAATAAATGAAAATGTGTCATCTCCTAAGGAAGTAGCTGCGCAAAGCTGCTAAGAAGAAAACATATGTGAAAATAATTTAAACAAATAAAACAAACAATAGTTGAAAATACATTGCACTGCATATGCAGATATATAGTCTGACCTCAATAATTAAGATTAAAAAAAACTCTCAGTAGCTTCTGGGCATCTTGAGTACAGAGAAACTGTCGCCTCCATCCATCCATACAAACCTTCATCTCCAGGCATTCATGAAGGTCGTCGATACTAATAAAATATTTAGCAGCATGAGAGGGATTGTGTATCCAAACATACGGCTCACAACACCGATCGTAGAAGAAGCCGCTCTCCCCCTTGGTCGAATAGTTGTTGTATATCTTGCTGGTCCTTACCGTCTTACTGCAACCGGATTTCATAGGTATTCATGAGAATCGATCCTACCCTTATCTATATATGAACATGCCAGTCCGTCAGGTTTTTCACCCTCATTTTCGATTTGGATGGTTTCTTCAAGTCATGTTGGAGATCTGCTACTAGCCTCTGCAAGTCATGCTGGGAGCATGTCACTAGCCGCAAGTCATGTTGTGGGCATTCATACGATTGAGAAGCGTAGAGGTTTAGGACGTAAGCTCAAGTTCCTTTGTAGACTTTATAAAGGAGGTCATCTAACTCACTTGTGCCCTACTACTACCATGGTACAAGAAGTGTGGTCCTTGTCTAGGGACCCTTTGGGTTCTGATTCGTATTTGGTTTCCCAACAATCTAATCCTTCTTTGGTTGATACAACAATCATACCGATGCAATCTTCAATCGACACCACTCTTTTTTTTGGGGGGGTGATGCTTCTCTTGACCATCTTGTCTTGCATCTTGTTCAACCAATAGTTGTGCCGATGCAATCTTCGGACGACACTACTCCTATTTTTGGGAGTGATGCATTTATTGTCCATGTTGTCTCGCATCCTATTCAATTAACGGTTGAAGAAGTGCTCTTGTTGATGCAATCTTCGGTCAATCCCACTCTTCTCTTGGAGGATGACAATTCTAAGGAAGTGACATTGTTGATGCAATATTTTGTCAATCCCACTCTTCTTTTGGGGGGTGATGCATCTTTTGACCATTTCCTTAGCATTTTTGTTCCTCTACCTTCTGAATAGGGGAGCATTCCACTTTCTCGTAGTACACTCCCTCCAAGTCCTAGGATGGTTTCCTTTGATTGGAATGATCTTGTAGAGCATCAGATTCCTTCTCTGCAAGGATCCTCTGCAAGTATTTTATCCTCCTCACTTTGGCAAGCTTTGGGATCTCCCAAGCTTGTGTCAACTACCAATGAGTTGTGATATTTTTTTAGAAGTCCTGCATGGGAGCCTTGGCCTTCCCCATGATATGTTGTTAGAACAAAATCCTTGAGTCTTATCTAAGCTCTTTTAAGACTCCCAAAAATAAAAACATTGTCGAGTGAACTTGTCTCTTTCACACTCCTTAAATGGTTTTGAAAACATGTCTATTTGGTATACGTTTAAACATTTTCCAAACCAAGTAGAATACTTATGAAAAATGAATACTTAATTCAACATTGGCAAGAAGAGTTGTCTTGGGTATTATTTTATTCTTTTTCAGGCCTAGGGGACTAAATCTAAGAAAAATGATATTCTTTGGAGTTAATTTGTAATCACATTCCATCATCCTGCTTGTAGTATTTATCCTATTATCGGTTCTTGCTTTCTCATTAAAAGAATCTTACCTCATCAATTTACATCACTAGCCAAGCAAATATTTTTTTATATCCTTTGCGTCTTGACACCCTGTACCCTAAGAGGAAACATTCCCCCAAGTGTCCATGCCCCACATGCACTTCCTTGCATTGAGCATAGGTATGTTCCACTGTTTGTAGCTAATTGCTTACTCATGACACTAGTTTCCTCCCCTGTATCATAGTATTTCTTTGTCTATGAAAAAACAAAAAAAGACAGGCAGGAAAAGAATATTATATCTTATCGGTATTAGTAGTGTTGCCTTTGAACAAAGCAAAAATTTTTGAGTCCACTTTCATCCAAAGTTTGGGTTTTGCATGACCTTAGGAAGATGAGCTCTTTACTTAGAATTTACTCCTCCGACTGGTTATTTTTCCATTCCCTATGGAGAGTTTGTTGATTTCTCTTGCATCACAAAATTTTCTCATCAAGTCTAAGTTGCATGAGTTATCCATATGTTTCATGCTCTTGTTCAAAGGAAGTCTATAATCCTATGTTGGCCATTTCTCAGAACTCTTGAATTTTCATGTCGGCCATACCCTCGGTGCATCTCAAAGTCACATGAAGTTGTAGTTCTACCATGCACCTTGATCGTACTTTCATTATGGGTAGGTAACCTTGAATCCAACAATTGACATCTCCTCATTGGTCACTGACGGGAGGGTTTCCCTTGTGTTTGACAATAATAAATCTATTCACACATTGGGATTCTTGCAATGTCTTGGATTCCAGTAGCCTTATTGGTGGTTTCCTCTCCTTTTTCGGTAGTATTCCTCATTGGATGTTATTCAGAGGGTCTCCTTCGTGCACTACTTGAATCTGGTGCATGCGAGAGATGCACAGAGTCGTTGGTTCATGAACATCATATTCGTCTGATCTCCTCCTCATCATCAAGCTATTTCTTTGTATCTCGTGTTGATTGATGAGAGATGCCCTAATGCTCTCCTTTTAGAGAGTCTCCTTCCATCAACTTCATCTCATCTATTCCGAAAATGAGGCCTAGAGTCTTATGAGTACCTAGAGGCTTGCAGTCATCAGTGGCAGGTTCTCCCACCATCGATTGTTGAGAATACATCAATATCTCCTAATCGATGGATTCTTCAAGTTTTCGACCTCAACACCTTTATTCACACTTGTAAGAATGCACTCAGTGCCTTGATACCTACTTTCATTATCGGTAGGTTGTCTCTCGTTTGTTAACGATATACCTTAATGATCATTAATCAAACGAATTCTCATTTTGTTCGACATCAACTCCTCTATTCACATGATGTAGAATTTCACCTTTGGAGGATGGTGTAGAAGACCTCAGGCTTACAGTAGCAATATTCCTAATCTGTTGATTTATTTCATTGCACCAGTACCTATATGACTTCAGTGATCATGTGAGATCAGATTGTACTCCATTGTATACAAATATCTTCAGATTGATTTTGAGACTGGATTCCACTGGGCCTTGTTAGTGACTATGACAGCCTATGGCATGTGCCTTCTTTGCATTTCCTATTCATGGCCATGAAAAACTATTTGGCATATTTCCACATAGATCTACAGTCTAATTCAGATTTACAGCCATGTGTAGAAAGTCATTATGGATTGTAATATTCTCATGAATAACTATTACTTCCAGCTGAGTCTCCATTACTCGACTTCTAGGAATTATAATGTATTTCGGCCATCACAAATACTCCTCTGACCTCACACATTAGGGGCATCTGTTACAAAAAAAAATTCCTCACCCCATGCAACTTGCTTGGATGACCTTTCCATTTTCCTATGCAGACTTGAAGTTCCCTTTTTTATCTTCCAAAGCCAAAAAAACACATTTTCCCACATATACGCACCCTATCAGTTAAACAACAAGCATATACGCAAGTTGCTCCACTACAACCCACGTACATCGGGTTTGGTGCTCAATATTAAAAATTATGTTGGGTTTCCATGCCATGTCACGACATCCATGATCCTTGACCTTCCATATGCTGGAAACGCTTTGACTCGACCCTTCAATTCCATTTGAAGGCTATAAATTGAGCCATATCCAATCCTTGGAAAAGAGGAGAGAATTCAACCTGGAGAGCAAAGACACTCTAGGGAAATTTCACTTCATATTGACTATGCATCCCTTTATCCTTGAAAGTATGAACTCATTGTTCAACCCCTAAGCTCTTCCTTCTTTGTGATGGAGAACCTACTTGTCTCCTTTGTATGATCTTGCCTTTGGTGAAGGATTGAAGTGGTGGAGGCCCAACTGGAGGGACTTAGTTTCTCGGTTCCGATATGTGTCATTATAGAATTTTTTCACCTATATACTTTTGTTGATTATTTGAATAGAAATATTATTTTCTTGTCCAGTTGATATCTTGCAAATATTTGAATTATTATTCATGGGCATGTTTGTCACGTATAATGATGGATTATGCTAATCTATATGCTAACATTATATATTATCAGTGTATGCTTGTGTATCTTGGTTGTTGAGGACAAGTTGCAAGTATAAATGTTTGAGTTGCGTGCTCAATGGTGGTCTTCATTGAACGTTCGGATGAGGTAGGCTCTTGGCCTTGTCTTGTTAGCATTTCATTTATATAGCATACATGGGATTAGAGTTGATTTCTGCGTTACATTCCGTCTAATTTGGTTTAACGCATACCATAGACATATTTTCCTCGTAACACACTAGGCTACGAGCCAATGGTGAAATGGCTAGTTGTACGTATTGCAAGCTCTCTGCAACAGGAGAATATTGGGTAGGGGGGTCAAGCAATCACCTACGGGGAAAAGGACCTAACACGGGGTCGCATCTGGTATGCTATCGATCCTATGCGAATGCTCGACCCACCCCCTGAAATTCACCAATGTCAAAGTAGTTGACATGCTTACCCAAAATAAACTCAGCCCATAATTTTCTCATAAAATATAAGGGCATCTCCCTGTTATTGCAAGGAGCTTTATCAAAAACCATATACCACCTATCCATCCAGTTTTGACTAATCTGGGGATGGATGCACCAGTGAATGGTAGTTCTTGTCTATTTCTAGGATCTCTAAATATAGACAATATTTGTTGTTTTGAAATGCCCAGTTCTTTGACTTGGTTTATGTCCAAACTAGTGTTATAATACTCATACATTCTTTCCCTATAATCAAAAATAGAGGTCAATTTCCCTTGGGCACTTGCAATGGACTTCATAATGATGTCCAAAGAAGTGGCCAAGGAGACTCTACTAGGCTCTCTAGTGTCCCTTAATTGTTCCTCAAGGGTTCTTAATATAACCAACCCCTCATCAAATTGCGTGTTTACATTGGGTGGTTGTGGTGGGTTGGGGTTTTGATCTTCTTGATTTTTTTTTGAGCAGTTTAGATTGTCTTGGGGTTCCATTATATTATACATGTTGCAATTTAAAATCCATGGCATGTATATTAGGTTGGTTTTTTAATTAAAATACATAATTACAATTAATTAAAAGCCACTTCCAAACCTATAGGTTTAGGAATGGAACAAACACGTGTTTGTGCGAGTGTGCATTCTTGCTGACCCACTTGCTATTTTTTCGGCCACAAAATTATTGCACTCACCCACATGTCGGTGATGTCTGACAAGAATCAATAATATAACTTGAAGCAGAGGAAAGACCAGATGACTAGGAAAGAGACCCTAGTGTGTAGTTGCCAACACTTCTAAAAAATAGAGTTAGTGCTAGAACTAAAAATATCAAATCATGATGGTAACTTAAAGGATAAAAATTTAATGGACTGGATTGAAGAATCATTAAAGTATTTCAAATATTAAAAAGTTGAATTATCCCATAAGGTGAAGTTTGTTGGCACCAATTTGAAGGGGTGTGTCACTATTATGGAAAGATTGTGTACTAAAAGATAGAGTTTATAATTGCAAGGACAAGATTAAGACTGGTAAGAAAATGGTAAGTAACATGGGAGTGAAAACCTTACCTATAAATTATCAACAAGTTATGTACATACATGATGGATATTTGAGGCAAAGGTAGACATGAGTTCGAGGGAACATAGAAGAGTTCTCCATATTGTCAATTAGATCATGCATCAAGGAACCAAAATTTAAAAGGGTTCCAAGGGATGTCAAAGGACTAAGGTTTCAAAATCGAGATGAATTGAACACTCATTATTTCCATACTCTAAGTAAATCTTACCAAATTACTCTTAAAATTGATGAAAAGTTGAGTAGAAGACAACAAAGTGCTAGAGAAAGAAGGTGGATGTGGATATGGAGAAAGATTTGGATGGAGTCAAACAAATGTAAGAAATGAAGATGGAGCAAGTAGTCACACTAACAACTTCAAGGAAGGTAACAATGCTAGAAGAGGTAGTGGAAGTAGGTATGTTACTACATGTTACGATAGTGGTAAACAAGGACACAAGATGGCAAAATGTCTTGAGAACCAAAATGATGGAACAAGGAATGAAGGAATGGGACATGTATAGCTCAAGCAATGAAGTCTTCTATTTTGGGGGACAACGTTATATAGATTCACCATGAGCAAAGAGAAAATATCATGTTTAGAAGGGTGTTACTCAAGCCAAAGAAGAAAATTGCAGAAGAAAAAATCTTCAACACAAAATGAAAAATAAAAGGTAAGTGTTGTGATTTGATTATTGATGGAGAAAGAAATGAAAATATTGTATATAAAGAAGTGATATAAATAATTTAACATTAAAATGTGCACCCCAAGCTATTAGTGGATGAAAACTTTCACGATTGTAGAAAGGATACCGGGTTACTATTTCTCAAGAATGTATGTTGAATTTTCAAATAGGAGTTTATGAAGACCACAGTTCTTGAGGTCATAGTCATTGAGGTCATAGTTCCTGAGGTCACAATTCTATAGGTCATAATTGTCGAGGTCATAGTTCCCCTTCTTGAGGTCATAGTTCGTGAGATTAAAATTTTCAAGGTCATAGTTCCCCTTCTTGAGGTCATAGTTCGTGAGATTAAAATTTTCGAGGTCATAGTTCTTGAGGTCATGGTTTTTGAGGTCATAGTTTTTGGGGTCAAAGTTCCTGAGATGATATCTTATGAGGTAAAAGTTCCAAAGGTCATAGTTCCCAAGGTCAAAGTTCTCAAGGTCGTAGTTTAGGTGGTCAAAGTTCCTCATGTTATAGTTCTGAAGTCAAATTTTCGAAGGTCATAGTTCCTCAGGTCATAGTTCCTAAGGTCATAATTTTTTGAGGTCATAGTGTGTTGGCCCTCGACCAAGTTGTGAGGAAACATTGGTCATAGTTGGCCCACTTTTGGACTTCGACACATTGGTTGAGGAAGGAGTGCCCAGGCGGAGCTGAGATCACGGATCTCACTCTTTTTGTGGGCTATGTGGACCCAGCAAGGGGTTCCTTAGGGTTTTTGTAATGGCTTATGGGATGTCGTCCCATGGGGTTTTCCCATGTTTGGCCCTATTGTAAGGGTTTGTAAAAGTATAAATAAAAGAAGAATGTATGGTAAAAGTAGTGAGTTCTTGAGTAGTCTTTTGAGTTAAGTGCAAGTGGTTTGAATGGCTTTGTGCAAGGGAATGAATGTGTGTTAAGGTTTTTTGTGTGATAGAGAGTGGCTTTGTTCATTGATCTAGTTTTGGAAGGAGGATCTGGTGCTCAGTGCGCAGATCTCCTGTCTGGTGTGAAGCTCGACTCTATGTTTTAGTGCACAAGAGTAACTGAATGTAAGAGATTGATGGATAATAAAGAAGCCAAGTGGTTAGTGGACGTAGCCCCACATTGAGGTGAACCACGCATATTTTGTGTCTTTGGGTTGCTTTGTGTTGTGTTATTTATGTTATGATTCTGCTCAGTGCTTTCAATAGTATGTATGATAGATAGATATGTTATTGCTTAAGTGATTTACTTGTGATAAGGGTAAATGAAGGTTAGATCTAACTCAGTGCTAAGTGCTCAAGATATAGAATCATTTATTGTGACTGCACAGATCTACCTTAGATATGTTCTGTGATGTTAATAAGGTTGATGAACTAATGCATGTCACTTCCTAAGAGTTAACAGAATACCATGTGAAGTGGTATTATCACAGATCTGTGTCCCAGCCAGGTTACAGACACATGCACCTTGTAACCCCCCCTGCTTCTACCTCGGGTGAGATTTCGCCTGCTTCACAAGTGTTGCAGAAAGAGTCAGTAGTCAGGGTTTTGTTGGTGCGTTGTTAAGCATTGAACCCTGGGTCTGCCCCTATGCCAACATAGTTCATGAGATCAAATTTCCAAAGGTAGTTCACAAGGTCACACAGGTCAAAGTTCGAAGTCAAAATGACAAGGCACTATCAAAGCCATCATTTTATAAAAGTTATCCATATTTTTAAAACCAAGCATCTAACAATATCATAAAAGCTCTATGTTGCACGAGATTCTCACATGTGGGAACGTTGGGAAAGTGGATACAAGTGTAGACCCCATTCCACATAATGATAAAATTGAAGCTCAATCCAAGACAAAGTTAATTAGTGGATACAAGTGTAGACCCCATTCCAAATAATGATAAAATTGAAGGTCAATCCAAGACAAAGTTAATCTAGGACAACGTTGTTCCTATTGCAACAAGTAACAACTACAATATCAAAATTACTAATTTAATTTGTACTAATAATTGTATAAATTTATTTAACATAATATTGAAAATTTAACATCCATAAAGATTAGATTAGAAAATGAAAAACAAAATTAAAAATAAATATATAAAGTTTTAATATCTTTTAAAAATTAAACTTTAAACATCTTTGTAAATTTGAAGCATCATTCTTGTTCTGATTTGACAAAACTAAATAGTGATATTTTGTAATTTGGAAATACAATAAAAATCAATGATATAGTTGGTTAAGAGCAATAACAAATTGGAAACTATGTTTGATGCATGCAAGAGTATCATAAATCTATGCATTGTTGCTCTTCAGCGTTCGAATTCATTGCTGAATTGTAAAAGCCAAGTGAAATCTGGTTACTATCTTTATTAAATGATGTGAAAAAAAAAAAAAAATTAGTGAAAAACAATGGTGATATTTGTGAAGTTTCATAAGCAAATTTCATAATCTTAATCTAAATGTTGTAAGTTTTCACTCTTCTCCCCTGCCTGTGAAAACCCAGAACATGTTTCTCCCATCTTCTAATCTTCTTGGTATTAAGAAGATTACTTCTGACATCAACAAATAGGGCATCGATTACATTATCGGATGCCACACCATACTTTCTCGAGTAAATCGAATCCTCCTCTGCTGAATCGGTGCCCATAGTGGCGCAGATTCCTACGGAGAATCCATAGATTGTCGTCTTTTGTGCGAGGGTCTACTGAGAATCCATTTAAAATTTTCCAATTGCAAGGGTGTTGTGTATTTTTTTTTGAATTAAACTCAAGACTGTATCAATCTCCCTTTCAAAATATAATTTAAAACACAGCATTTATTCACAATTCTCTATATATTAGGAAAATTTTAAATGAAAGAATCTTTTGTTTACTTAAAATATATATATATATATATATATAATCAAACAAAATTTATAATGATAAACTTGCACTAAAAATATTTTACAATATTGAATCCATTTTTACACCATGATTTCAACCATTCAAATTCAAATTTGTGGAAGGAAAAATTTATACCCAAATTTCAAATTTTAAATGTTAACAAAAATAAAATAAAATCTTTAACTTATGTGTAACATTATAACATTATATAAAACTAAGATAAAAACAAGCAAACCTTTCATATATTTTAAAAACAATTTTATTTTTATTCACCAATATTAAAACAAAATTACAAATACTCCAACTTAAAACAAAATTACATATGCTCCACCTTAAAAAAACCATATGCAAAATTGCAAATGCTCATAACTTAGAAGATCATATGAACCCGTAAAAGTTTCAGCAGGTATCATAAAAATCTAAAAACAATTTCTAATTTGGCCAGAGATTCTGTAAAAGTAAAAGTTTGAGCAGATATCATAAAAATCTAAAAGCAATTTCTACTTTGGCCTGAGTTTCTTTCAAAGATCTACTTTGCAGTTGTTTCTTCTCGCTCTCTGCGTTTTTTGCTCCCGTTATGTAAAAAAAATTAAAACCACTATGTTCAACAACATAGTGGTTAAATCAATGATTAAAATTTTCTTGTGAAACCGAGATTATAACATCGTAAACCCTTCTCGGGTATTCACAATAAAAAAAGCTGTTGATGAGATAGGTTAGTAGTGTGTTGTAAGAGCCATGACATGAAAATGCAAACCTGCAAGCCAGAAGAGAGAAAAGATAATAAATTGAAATGTGTGATCTCGGAAGAAAGTAACTGCGCAAAGCTGCTCAGAAGAAAACATAACCGAAAATAATTTAAACAAATAAAACAAACAATAGTTGAAAATACATTGCACTGCATATGCAGATATATAGTCTGACCTCAGTAATTAAGGTTAAAAAAAACTCTCAGCAGTTTCTGGGCATCTTGAGTACAGAGAAACTGCCGTTCCCTCCATCCATATAAATCTTCATCTCGAGGCATTCACGAAGGTCATCGAGACTGATGTATTGCTGCTTGGCTGCCATGGGTGAGATGAAATATTTAGCAGCGTGAGAGGGATTGTGTATCCAAACGTATGGCTCACAACACGCATCGTAGAAGAAGCCGCTCTCCCCCTTGGTAGAATAGCTGCTGTTTATCTTGCTGGGCCTTACCGTCTTACTGCAACCGGGTTTCAGTGTGTAGGTCTTCATGAGAATCGATCCTACCCTTATCTGTATATGAAGAGGCCAGTCCGTCAGGTTTTTAACCCTCGTTTTCGATTTGGATGGTTTGTTCCCCATCACCGAGAACAAGAGGAATAAACACATTATTTCTCTCCCACTCTCCCTTCCTCCTCCAATGAAAGTGAACGTCTGATCGACTAGAGGAGAACCAGCATTTATTCCCGTGATATTAGAGCAAAGATGCGGGGTTCGAGAAGAAGAGAAACTT